>VZTJ01003629.1:109624-121920 GCA_013397795.1 Orthonyx spaldingii
CCCGCCCGGGCTCCACGCCTGCGCGGCCCTTCCGCGCCTGCGCCCGGGCGGTGCCGCACGGCGGCCGCGGAGCGGCGAGCCCGTGAGGGCCAGGGAGCGAACAAAGGGCTCGTTCCACCGCCGAGGGGCTGGGAACGTCCGGGGTAGGGAAAGATCCGCCAGATCAACCCAACACGAGCACCGTAACCCGCCGCAGCCCTGAACCCGTATGACCTAGCCTCACTTCCAGGGATGGTGACTGCGCTACCACCCTGGACAACCTGCGCCAATGTTTCACCACCTTAGCAATGAAGAAACGCGGTGATACTTGTGGCTGCCTTCTAACTCAGCTTGTTCTGTGTGATTCTGTGTAATCTGTATCTCCCCCCTTTCAGTCTGAGGCCATTTGCCTTGATCCTGCCACTGCAGGCACGATAGAAGAGACCAGCCCCCAGGTCACTACACCCTCCCTTCACGTATTGATAGAACAAGTGGAAACGGTTCTGTCAAGGGAGGGCTAGACAGGATATTAGGGGAAAAAAAACTAACTGAAAGGGTGGTCAAGTACTGGAAGAGGTTCCCAGGGCAGCAGTGGACTTGCCATCCCTGGAAGTGTTCAAAAACCGTGTGGTTTAGTGGTGGACCTGTCACTGTTAGGTTAATGGTTGGACTCGACGATCTTGGTGGCACTTTCCAACTTTAATGATTCTGATTCTATTCTAACAATAAATTTTTAAAATGCACCCTGGAGGTACTGTTTACCTTGTAAGAGCTGTGACTCCATTGCTACCTCACTTCCTTGAAATCGAGTTTTTTTCATGTTACTCCAACCTGCAAGCTCTCAAGCCCCCTTCCGCAAACCTATTCCTACCTGCATCATCAACCATTTTTCTCCCTTAAGTGGGTTTACTTGGAATATCAGCTTCAAATCATACCTAAGTGCCTCTGGGGTCAAGAAGACATGTGATTACCATCACCAGGCAATACAATATGTAGATATGTTTAGATTTAACTCCCCCCCACCCCCCCCCCGTGTTAAAAGAGCTGACAAATAGCAGCACGTTGACACTTGCATCTCTCTCTACAGTTCTCAGAAGGCATCTAAACAGTCAGGTTTTCAAAGCTTTGCATTACCCAAAAGTATTAAGTGAATTTTTCCTGAGGCCACTAAAACAAACTACTGCTCTCACTTTCACAGCTCTCAAACTCTTTTTGTCTGCTGAAATTAAGTTTCATATCTTTCCTTCTAAGGGCAAACTCTGCTTCCAAGTTACACCACTAAGATATGTGGAATTATGCTGGGTTTGTGCTCAGGGTCAGTGAAAGGGAAGCTGGTTCTAGTCCTCAGTTTATACCATTGTAATACATCCATTCACTGCTGTTTTTCTTAAGAAATTGTAATTTCAAAGAATGTTGCAGGCTGCTCTCTCTGTGGGTTTCCCTTTACTGCTGCTTGCTTTCACTCCCAGATTTCTAAACAAAATATGTTAACACAGCCTTGTCACTGTAATAGTAGCAATAAGTTTAAACAGAGAAATCCAGTGTAAATATTTATAAGATTCCCTTTTCAAGGCAAGCTTTTTTAAGTGCCTTCCAGGGCAGCAGCATGTGTGTGGGTGCATGGGGACTAGAAGGACAGCTGTGCTAAGAATTTCACTCAGGAGGGGATAATGTGTCTACAACACTCCTTCAGGAGGTTTATTTTGGTGAGAACAGTTTTAAATGTGAAAAGGATTCTGCAGAGGAAGAGCTCCTAGTAATATCAGCTGAGCTGTTGCCTCTCTGCCTCTGGCACACCTTTTCTGTTCACTTTGCAGGCAAAGTTGCCATCCTGAGTCGCTTGGTGCTGCAGGTTATACACATCACCTTGTTTCACTTCTTTAGCTTTGGAAGGCGACTCCCTCTTTAGAATCATGAAATATCTCAGATTGGAAGTGATCTGTAAGGTTCCTTGAGTCCAGCTCCCTGCTCCTTTCAGGACTACTCAAAACTACAGCTACAAGCCTTCATGGGACTATTTTTAAATGGATGTATTTGGATGAAGGGACAAGTGTAACAATATTTTTCTTGATACTTCTTGAGCTTCTGCAAATACGTCTTTTTCTGAAATCCCTGATATAAATGACACTAGCATAGTCAATCCTTCATCCCTACTGTGTGAATGGTGTTAGGCTGGATTCCCAGAAAAGTGCATTTGCATGTTCCCTAGAGTATGACCTAATATAATAGTACATATTGTGAGAACACTGGCAGTGGGGAGACATTCCAGGCAGATGCATACCTGATTAGAAGCTCAGGTGTTCAGGCTCAGGGTTTGTCACAGCTTTGCATGGCATTAGACAAGTAATTTAAGCAAGATTATTCCTTCTCCATCAATAAAATTAGGAGTTGTTTCACAGCTGTATCATAGAATCAATTAGGGTGTTTTACAACATTTGAAAGCTGTTAAACATTAATGCTTATTAGGGTGGAGAACCACATAAAGTGTGACACAGTATTTGAGTTAGTAAAAGAGAAGGTGTTGCTTTGATAGTAGATACAAATACCACAAAACCTTCCCTTTCACTCCTTATTTCCTGCTTCTCTCTTCTGCCTGAGCACAGAGTATTTCCACTTTTCCAAAGTGTTATCCTGTCTCAGAAATAAATAGCAGCAGAGGAATATTCAGTCTTTCTGTCATAGGACAGAGTGATAAGAACGCTGCTTTCCTGCAATGAAGAACCCGGAATGCTCCAACTGTTCCAGTTCTTGCCTTTGTACTCCCAGATAATAAACATAAATAAATAGTTACAGAGAGTGCTATTTCTTCCTACCTGCATAGTTGTCATGCTACATGTATTGCTAGGGAGGTGGACAGGTGGACAGAATTTGGGCAAGAACTTGATATTTTTATTTCCTGTGACTTAAATTCTCTACTTTCATCATGTTTATATTTTGTTTTTATTGAATAAAGCTGACTCTGTTCACAAACTGATCATCATAAGGCAATCATTAAACAGTCACCATCACTGCTTTCATATTCAATTTTGGGTCTGTGCTGTCAGTTTTTCTATACTTGTGGCACAAATTAGAAATTTCTGTTTGCATTGACTGTTTTGTTTGTATTGAATCTTTAAACCAAGCAGCAATCCTAAGCAACTTTTAAAATATTTCCCTTCATTTTAAGAGTTCAACGTTTTTCAACTAATGTTTTTAGTTAATGAATTTTTTATTATTATTGATTTTCAAGAAAATTTTTGTTACATAAGAAATCATCACTCTCAAACTCCACACTCTTCCATAACCTTTTGTCCCTACTGATTTTTCTCCTGCATAGTTTGATATCTTTTCAAACAAATGTTTAAGCTGGAGATGAGTTACACACAAATAAAAGACTATACTTACAGAAATTTTGTTCTATCTTGAAAGTCAGTATGTTTATGAATTTGAAATTTATAAAGAAATTATTGCTGGATGAGTACCTTTATGTTTGTCTTCTAAGCAGTTACAAAAGTATATGGTCTTGCACAACCCTGGGTTGGTACTAACTTGGAGTTGTCAGTGTGGTGTTTTAATTTACAAACCAGCCAAATTGAAGATCTAATCAAGAGATTGGATGAAACTGGTCAGTAAAGTGGAACCCAGACTGCAAGTCATGGATCTGGCATTCCAGAGGCAGGTACTGTTAGTTGCCAGCCACAATCTTTAAGTGTTTTGGAGATGAAAAGAAACAAAAACAAGATACAGGTTTCAGTCACAGACGTGGTGGCATATTCTCTTAGCACACAGGAGATACACTTAAGAATATTTATTTTAATTGCTTTGAAGCACTCTGATTTTTTCATATGTGATTTTCACAGGTGTCTGTCCTTATCAGTGTCCTCTCTGACAAATGTGCTGTCTTTTTTAGTATATTATAATTAATTGAGCAGCACCAGTGTTTTTCCTCTTCTGTGAGAGTTCAAGTTTATGTGCTGATGCCTGTTTCAGTTGAGGTAGAGTTAATTTTCTTCATGGTGGCCAATATGAGCCTGTGTTTTGTTATTGTCTGTACTTAAATGCAAGAGAAACCTTACTATTTATACTTATCTACATATATATAATTTATGCCTTCATAAAAAGCATGTTTAGACTCTCCCATGAGCCTGTATATACTGACTCCATGTATAGACACACTGAACGATTGTGTTTTTTTTTAAACAGCACTGAATTATCTTCATTTTTGAAAGCTGATTTGTTAGTTATTGAGTTTTTTTATAAGAAGAAATGAAAAACTGAGTTGCAAAAGACAACTTTTTTTTTCAGTTTTAAACATGAAAATATTTGCATATAATAATTTCCGTGCTTAGTTCATTACATCTAACTTCCATAAGGGTTCTCAGTAATGACAGAGCTTAGATTTCTGCAGCAGATTTCTGGCTGTTGATGGACAAAAGTTACATGTTGACAAACATCTTTGTATTTTTGCAGCTGCTTAGGTATCCTTTGAATGTTAAATAGGTGCTTCTACAGGACCTAGGGAAAGGAAAAAAGCATGATAAGAATGAACAAACAGGAAAATATAACTACACTCTTAATACCTACAGAACTCCCTCTGAGATCGGTGCTGTAACCTGTGTAGGATAAACCCAACCGTTGCATGGAGGACTACTTTTCCTTTCAAATTTGGGTAATTTTTTGTGCTGTTCACTCTGAAATTTTTAAATAAACAGTTAATAACACCATTGAGGAATACATCATTCTCACTGATTTCGATAAAGTAATTTCTGACTTTGTGGTTATTAGTTCCAATGGCTTAATATAAAACATCTACCTATATCCTGTATTTAAATAAAGGATATTTCTGTCAGGCATAGCTATATGTATAACCTATAAAAATCAACAAAAATCTTCAATGTATATATTACTCAGCAGGCTGATATTCTGCATTTATGGTAGAAATTGATGTCCTGCTTAATAGAACAGTTAGAGAGTAAAATTCTAGATGTAGCTGTAATACAATGTAGTGTAATATATAAGCTATATATTGGTTTTTCCAAGGAATGTTCATATAATGAAGCTTATAAAATAATAATAGTGGAAATTATTTTGAATTTTAACATTTCATGGAAGTTTCCAGTTACTAGGAAAAAAAGATCAATTGTTTTTGACCTGGATTTTTTAATTAACATCTTCTTTAATTGTGTCATTGAAAACTGCAAAGGAGGAAAAATGCTGGTTCATATAACAAATGTTTCTTTATCTAACATGTAGCCAGTCTAATTTCCTGGACATCATATCTGCATAAAGCCAATAATGTTTTAAAATGTCTGCTCATATGGTGCCATCAAAACTTCTGTATACACTTACTGACTGCACAGAAACTCATATTTGCATGTGAGACATATAAAATGTATTCACAAAATGAATAACTGTGCCTAAGGTCATATTTACACATCTAAAGCATCCATTCTATATATGAAGATCCCTATTTCCTTATACTCCCATGGAACAAGTTCCTTTGTATGTTACACTGGGATAGTTTAGGTGTCCTATTCTTTTACTAACAGTTTAGTTCCTATATGTCTTCCATCATGGGATGAATTTTTCCATTAAGATATGTTTCTCAATTAGAAAGAAGAAATCAGTTGTTAAAATTCAATATGCTAACTCCAGTTCTTAGCTATTTTTGTTATAGGATTCTATGACTTAAGACACTGGATTAATCTAACTGCAAGATTTAATAGGTGAAATGCTGTGGTTTATTTTATGTAACTGCCCAGATTCCTAAACTTCTTGATCTTATAATGTGTTCATCTAAACATTTACCTCTCAAATAGTCCACTTATCACTCTTTCCAATACTACTATGCTTATTGCTTACAATAGAATTTACTTGTATGAAGCAATTTGTTTAAGCTAGTTGTATTTCTGTTGTTGACTTTGAAATCAGTTCCACAGCATGAAACTACTAGCAGTAGGAACATATGTAGTCTATAGTTTTAAGGAATGATGCAACTCATTCTAGAATAACCTAAACATACTCACACAGTGATTACTCAATTTTAACTTTCTGTGGATTGAATTCTAAAAGATATTAAACAAGAAATTACTTGCTGTCATTTCACTATTCTGTTTAAGTCAGAGGTACTTGAGGATTTAATGGTGATAATGCTGAACCCAATTGCTTTGAAAGGTATGGAAATCTAATGTATATGCTTCAACATGACATTCATGATGATTAGGAAAATGGGAGGTTCAAACATTGCACCTGATGTATGGCATCTGCTGCATAGGGGCAAATATTGTAGCAGCAGTTAGCTACACATAACACATAATGAAATAGTTTCATTTGACATTTAAATGATAACTCATTAACACTGTTTAAATTTAATCTAAGATTTTCCAAGATGTGCTGCAATATAGTTGTTCATTTGCTGCTTTTTCAGCGCCTGTGAATAGCTTTGCAACCATCATTGATACTGCACAATTTGCAGGGATAGCCATTTCTTCATAATGAGCAATGACACATTGATTTTTCTAACTTTATATCTGTAAAACAGTGAAAGAGGAGCTGTTTGAAAAGGTACATCAATCGCAGAGTATATAGTATGAATACATGAGGCTTTGGCTGCATTTTGGGAATTGTACTGTGTAAACAGCAGTATATGCATAGAGTTTATAACAGTAGCAGGGTTAAGCACAGTGAATAGAAAGTTAGGGAAGGCTGAATACTAGCATCCTTCTAACTAATGAGAAATTGCAGTGTACATGGTAAAAAGGAAAGAAGGAGCTGCCTTGGCATACACAAGGAATAGGCACATCTAAGTCCCTGCAGCAGGGGAGCATAGAGGCACCATGATGGGAATAAAGGATTCCAACTTCTGATTAAATCCATGCCAGATGGTGATCAGCAATTTCCAGTGGAACAAAGTCAGACTGGCAGATTTCAGAGAAAGTTATCGTCCCTTTCTAACGGATTTAGAGCTGGCAGTGGTATTCACTTTGTAGGTATTTGAGCCTACTGCTCCATCTTTTAAAATCTGGTTTTCCCTGTAGGGAGAGATCTCTATAGCAGTAGTTTAACTCATGTTACATCTGCACAAGAGAAGACAGTGTCCCTTCTCACTCACAAAGGATGCTTCTTAATATTGGTGCTTCTGAGGTTTTGTGTATTAGCAGGGGAGTGGACTGACAGATCACCTCCTATGGTAACCTGCTACTCTTAACTGGGCTTGCCTTTGAAAGCCTGACTATTCCATGCCTCTATTAAAGCAGATAATAATTGAAAAAATTATGGGCTTGTGTATGTGATTTACAGCAGTGCACAAACTACTATTCCAGTCTACAACTGAACTCACATATCTGTAACTCAGATTTCCTCTGGACAATTTATTCTTGTGGGAATGAGAAGTGATTTGCATCGACATAAATTTGTTTAGCTACATCTGTGCCAGACTGTCTAGTAATTCTGCATTTACCTTCCTCCTTTGCTTTCTCACCCTTCCAACCACTCTACTCTCCTAACAAGCCAATGCACCTATTGGCATCACCTCTGTTTCCCAGAGAATAGGGTACCTGAACAACAGGAATGCCTGACATTATCTCGTTGTATGAATGCCAGCATTTGGCCATATTCTGCCCTTTTCTATCCCTTCGTTTGGGTGCCAGCATTGCTAGAATATAAACTATTTTTGTTAGACCTTTACCATACCTCATCACCTAAGTTAAGATCATGGATCATATCAAAGTCTAGGCAGAAATTAAAGCAGATCATACCTATCAGGTACAGAAAATAGAGCATATTTGAGAGTAGTACTATGTCAGTGGAGAAGCAAGGTCTCAAATGAATTGCTCTGCAATGCTATAGTGAGAGTAGTATACCAACAATTCCATAAACAGCAATATGAAAACTTTATTATCAGTGTCACATGGGGAGTTTTACACATTACCAACTGCTTAAGATCTGAAATTGCTGAGACTCACTGAAAAACAGCAATCCTGTTAACATAGATTTTAATCCAGCCACAGGGTACAAGATACCATGTTTCAGACTTAAAAATTGCTGTATTAAAGCAGTAAGAACTGCCTATCTCCATCTTGCTTTATTAAATACCTTCCAGGGTGATAGCAATTCATATGAAGGACCAAGACAGGCCCACACCTGGAAGGAGGTTTGCTCAGCTATGTCATGAGACCCATTATCACACTTCCCCCCAATGGCAGGGGAAGAAGGGAGATGGGAACCATTGATCTCTTAGTTTTATTTTTGTACCTTTACTTGTATTTTTTGTTGTCTCTTTAGTCTTCATCTTTCCTTTGCTGTTTTGTTGCACAGATTAGCAAAATATCTTTCCACATTAAGAATCATGTATAATGATGAATCAGACACGCCTCAAAAGAAAACTTCTTAACTCAGTGTCATGCTGTGATTATTTTTTAATTCAAAGATAGCACTACAACACCTATGCCATCTTTCTGTATACTTATTTTAAATGAAGAACAGCTCATCTGTAATCAAGTGTGTCCAATATGGCAGATAGGCTGTACTCTGCTAATGAAGGTATCTCTGAGATGGGTAGTTCCACATCATGTTTTAAAGTAAAGAATGGGATGTACCCTGAATATTTAAAACCAAACAAAAGAACTGAACAACCCAAGTGACGTTCTGGGAATACCGAAGTTGCACTAACATTCTCCAGAGTCTTTAGTGTTGTGGAAATTTAATATTGCAGAATGTTGTCCAAATTCAGAAAATCACTGATGTTAACTGCAGAACACTGCTTTATTTTGTTTTTAAAAAGCAACAGCATAATAAAAAAGGCTAACACATATACTCAAAACTATTAAGAATGTGGAAAGTTCACTCAGCAATTCATAGAATCATATAACCACAAAATGGTTTAGGTTAAAAGGAAACTCAAAGATCATCTAATTCCACCCCCCTGCCATGGGCAGGGACATCTTTCACTACCCTGGGTTGCTCCAAGGCCTGTTCAACCTGGCCTTGAACGCTGCCAGGGATGGAGCAACCATAGCTTCCCTGGGCAACTTGTGCCAGGGCCTCACCACCCCTGCAGTAAATTTCTTCCTAATATTTCATCTAACTCCGCCCTCTGACAATTTAAAACCATTCCCCCTTGTCCTGTCCCTCCATGCCCTGGCCAATAGTTCCTCTCCAGCTCTTGGAGCCCCTTTAAGTACTGTCAAGGGGTCTAAGGTTTCCCCGGAGCCTTCTCTTCTCCAGGCTGAAGACCTCAACTCTCTCAGCTCATTTCCATAGCAGAGGAACTCCAGCCCTCTGACCTTCACTGTTGCCTCCTCTGGACTGGCTCCAACAGATCCACATCCTTTTTACAACAAGGACCCTGGAGCTGAACACAGTACTGAGCTACTGCTCACCAGAGCAGAGCAGAGGGGGAGAATAAATTTTTTTTACCTATTCTAAGCAATCTCATTTTTCAAGAACTGATACACTCCACTTGTAGAAATGGAAGATGAAGGGTGAAAGAAACCTAAGAAATCCAGACAGGATGTGTCATTCCTTAAAACCTATTTTGGTAAGATAAGGGAACAAAGCCTGCTAACAGTGTTCCTGTACAGACCCACTCACTTTAGAAGAGTCATTTCAGTGGAACATCAGAGTAATGCAAAGTAGTCAATACTGAACCATTTTAAAAGCCTGTGGGAGCATCACATTTTTAAGCTCTGGAACCAAGGAGGAATATCAACTCACCCATGTTTTGACTGCTTAAGATTCTGTTGCTTTGGGCAAGAAATATTTGTGTTCATTATAGTTTAGTTCTGTTTTGATTTTCATGTTGCACAGTAAATACAATATGTTGTCATAAAAAAAACAGGTTAATTCAGTCCCCTGAATTTT
The DNA here is from genome assembly GCA_013397795.1 of Orthonyx spaldingii. Lineage (NCBI taxonomy): Eukaryota > Metazoa > Chordata > Aves > Passeriformes > Orthonychidae > Orthonyx > Orthonyx spaldingii. The sequence continues at coordinate 119,444 of VZTJ01003629.1, forward strand.
CTTTTTCAGGTATTTTGAGAGGGTACGTTAGAGCAAAGCCAAATGCCAAAGCCTCTATGTATTTAAGAAACATTTCAACCTTTTCAGATTTCCATTCAATATACATAAAAATGGCATTATAGTTTCACCCTGATATAAGCTGTTTTCACAACTTTGTTTTCAGATGGGGTCTGATCCACTGCAGGTTTTCTGTAGTGAAAACCGCATGCAATTTGACTCATAGTAACAGAGGATGTGTTGCACAATTGCTAATGCCCTCTGAATGTGGTTTGGTTTTTTGGTTTGTTTGGTTTTTTTTTTTTCAGTGAAGATTAGTGTGTCTCTTATTCAGGGTATGCAAACTGCTTGGTAGTATGCCGTGAATATTTTTCCCCACACATCAAATTGGCTGGTATTTACATAGAAACAAAAGAAGAGATAGTTGTAAGAACAGAGATTGAATAAACTCTAAATACTGTCTGGAAGTAAAATTGTACAAATGCTCCATCTGAACTGCCATATTACAGTCTTTCCTTTAAAAAACTGAATTCTTTTAGTGCAAGTACCTATACGTCCACTTCCTGGATAGAGGTATATCTGAACTACAAAAAAAACCCCAAAAATTATGTGAAAGCATTCAAATCCTGTGCAGTGAAACATTTCACTAAAGTCTATTGAAATGTTCCTCTAAAGGCAGGTTAGATTCCATAAAACCAATATGTAACAAGTTTTGAATAACAATGGTTGTTTGAATAGCTGTGGGATGACAACGTGCATAAAAAGGAGATAACTGAGGAGGACTACAAGGAGAGTGGATAAACTGCTTTAAATCTATATGCTGCTATTAGAACAAAAACAACAGCAAAATTTATATATCTTGAATGACTAACATCAAATTCATTTTCTGCTTTTGGCAGTTAATTCTTAATTCTGGTTTTGTAAACAGAACAATACTTCCTGTTTAATCATTTGAAAAGTGGGAATAACTTTTTCAATTGAAAAGTGTTACTGCAGTTATTTCGTATAGATGATAACAGACACATGGTATTTTGTTTTAAGCATTCTCATTCAGGCAAAATCACGTTACACCAAAGGAAGAGTGTATCTGTTCTCTTTAGTTCTTGGCTATACATACTTCATGTATGTATGTGTATATGTATATACACACTTCATATATATACTTATACTTGGCTGTACTTCAATACAACTACTCTGTTGAAGTAAAAAGGGGGAGGCATGTGAAGTTTTCTTGCTCAGAAGGTGGGTGGACTGAAAAATAGCAGACTCATATAAAGGGATTTGTTTTAAGATTTTTTTCTGCAGACCCTCTGGCATTTGTCTGACAGAACCATATCCCACACTGTCCGTCAGTAGAGGAAACTATCACTAAAGCTACTGTATTAGCTCATTCCCTTATTTGGGAATGCTCTTAAATCAGCTTTGTAATTCTCAGTAAACACACAAAGCATTCTTGATGTTCTACATAGCTGTCATTTATCAACTATTATGGCATTGAACAAAGGCATTATTTTTCACTGAAAACCTCAGTAACTTTTTTTTTGTTATGCTTATCTTCCAGAAAAATGTCACTTTGTCTCACTGATGAGGGAATTAGTGTTCTTTACATTCGAAGTTTTCTCTCCCGTTTAGTTTTAAAGGCAACTGTAAAGGTTTTGCATTTGCACCTGAAAGACCATAGCTTTTGTGTGTTTATTTGTGTATATTTTACGTTTGCTTCAGTATTGGGTTATTGTCATTACTTTGTGTTCCATTTGTTCAATAAGATCTAGTACTATAGGAAAGGGAGAGGTTTGTTCAGACATACACCTCTGAAAATAACTGTTCGATTGCTAATCTAACAACATAGGGATTTTTCTTTCCATTTTTTGTGTTTCATGGGTTTAGTTTGATCTATCTCATTGCTCTTTAAAGGAAAAGCAAAAAAGGAAGTCAAGGAGGTCCTCTCTCCTCTCTTGAAGTTCTTTATTATGTGGATAACATTTACTTTCCTGAGTATGTGTTTCAACCTTGAGTTTTGTTTTACAATTTTGAAATATCAGTTCCTGCAAATAGCCAATCTAGTAATTCTGAATGAAATATAACCAGCTTTTAACAAGTGCAAGGGAAAACCTAGTGCTTCTAGTGGAATACAGCAAGAACCCAGTTGTCTGTTTTGGGAGATTAACCTGAAAAGGAAAGAGCTGTCAAGGGAATAAAAAATGCACAAGTGCTGTAGCATTAAAGGAGGTTATGTTTGTTCTGTTTACAGGACCAATCCTAAAATTTCTTTTATTTTGAGCTATATATTTATAAGTAATCATTTAAAACTTGTTCTTATTTCAAATGTTGCCAAGAGATTTTACGAATCTGAGCATAATACCACAATGTAATTTTCCTATATAAAATCCCAGAACGGGTAGGGAAGAAAATGTGTATTTAATAATACAAGCCTCATATCATATCCGCACGCAGACCCACACCACACAACCCCAGCAAAA
>VZTJ01003629.1:121964-147744 GCA_013397795.1 Orthonyx spaldingii
AAAAAAAAAATTTGGACCATTACTCTCCATTCTGTCATTTTATCATTTTATTACTCTTGAGTACTTACTTTAACAACCTCACTGATGGTCAACTTCTAGTCCAGTGGGAACTCAAGGGTTTAGTGCAGAGCTGCTTTCCAGCTGGGTGTTCCCAATATGGGCTGGTACCTGGGGTTGTTGTTCCCAGCTGCAGGATTTTGCATTCCTTGAACTACACAATCTTTATATCAACCCATTTCTCCATCCCTCTGGCTGCCAGCACAACCCTCTGGCATATCACCCACTTCTCCTAGTATCAGCCTGTCCTCACAGTGTCATATCAGCAGCAAACTGAGGGTGCACTTTCCACCACCATGCAGATCATTTGCAAAGATTTTAACTCCTTTCATGTGATTTGAGGGTGGGCAAGCACTGAACTAGTGAGTTGCTACCTGTTCTTACAAGAAGTCAGGCATAACAATACAGTCTCACAAGAATAATAATAACTGGCTGGTTTGATATTTGAGGTTAAAGCAAGATGTTTGTATCATACAAAATTCTATAATAATGTTACCTTAATATGGTCTTCCTTCACAGTCCAGTGATAGAGAGTGAATGCCTGACTTTTCTTCTCCAAGTCTATGTGCAAGAGATAATTCAGCAAGTTCTCCATCTGTATCAAAACTGTGAGCTTAAACATTTGAAACCCACCAGGCTGGAGCTTCAACTAGACAAGGTAAACTCTGTCCTATTGCTGTATCCATTGATCCTGGTTTTCTTTAATCACATGGTTAGGGGGAAGAATCACCTCTCATCAGTAGAGTCTGGCACTTCTTCTTTAAACCCAGAACTTTCTCACTTTGAAGGCCAATGCCAAACAAACAAGGGAAGATATAACTTCTTTGTTTCAGGAGAACTAAAATTAGGTTTAAGTTTTTGTTCTCCCACTCCTGTGATGGCAATTTTGAGAAATGTGTTAAGTACTTTGTGCTTATATTTTTGCAACCTTAGGTGATTTCATTAGAGCCTTGAGTACAAATATGGTGAAGTGTCATGCGACAGTTGATATCTTTTCCCCCCATACAGAAATAACCACTTCCTTTCCAAAAGTAATTCAGACTATCTGAGTCATTAAGTGTCTGTCTCAGAGTGCTATTTGCACCATGTTGCTGTTTTTGTGGTTTGCTTCACATGAGTTATCTACACTAGCTTTCCTTTAGTTTCAGATTCATGCCCTTGTCATCTTTAGAGAAAATAAAGAAAATTATATTTTGAAACAAAATACCATAAAACCACAGAATAATTAGGGTTGGAAGGGATCTCTGAAGATCATCACAAGGGTGGGTTTTGAATATCTCCAGAGAGAGACTCTAAAACTTCATTGGGTAGCCTGTCCCAGTGCTCTGCCACCCCTATTGTAAAGAAGTTCTTCCTTATGCTGAGGTGAGACTTCTTGTGTTTTATTTTATGGCCATTATTCTTCATCCTGCCACTGGGCACCAATAAAAAAGGTCTGGCACCTTTGTCTTGGCAACTGACTTTGAGATGTTTATATGCATTAACAAGATTCCCTCTCAGTCTGCTCTTCTTTAGACTAAATAGACCCAGCTCCCACAGTCTCTCCTCATGAGAGATGCTGCAGGCTTCACATCATCTTTTGTGACCCTACTGGACCCTCTCCAGTAGTTCCTTGTCTTTTTTGTACTGTGAAGATCAGAAGTGAACATAAGACTCAAGATGTGACCTCACTTAAATATGATACATTATGAATTGTTGTAGATATTTGTTCTCTTCCCCCACCCCCAGTATTGTTATCTGATTTTCTCACCAATGATTTGTGAGGAGACTGTTCTCTATAGTAAGAGTAAAAGTAATCTTAAAAAATCCAAGAAAACTATTGAGCAAATCAGGTAGCATATTTTCATGATAAATAGATTTAATTAGCACTCCTAGTTAAATTTCTTTACTACTGACGTCATCATCATCATCTCATCACCTTCATCATCATCACCATCATCACCATCATCATTAACTATATAATAAATTATAAAAAAAAAAAAAGAAACAAAAAATGGCATGTGCCTTAGTAATACCACACTGCTTTTAATTTCCTCCAGTAACCCTTCTCTCCCTTCTCTTATAGTGTGTTCAGTGTCTTAGCTACCTTTTTTTATACCAAAGGCCCAAAACAATTAAGCAAACAAAGTGCAGCCTTTTAATCCTCTCTCGATATAACTTCCTGCCAAACCTTCCATTTAGATATATAACTTCCTCTTCTAGGGAAGTGTTTTGCACCTTCTTACCTAATTCAGCTGCTTAAGATCTGATCCTTATCTCATCTTTTACTTAAATATTTCCCCATCTACCAGTGAAGGGGTGTTAAAGTTGCTTCCTTTCTCTTTGTTATTTCAGAGTTTGTGTAATTATAATTATCTTGCCATATTTTCTGTGCTAGATAACATTACAAGAGGAGATTTTTGAAAGCATAACTCCCCAATAGTTATAGTATTACTTTAAATTTTGTAGTCTAAAGTTATTAGAAGTATGAGTAGAGACTCACTGCCATTGAGGTGCATATCCCATGAGCATGCAGTCATCTTAGGACATTTTTAGGATAGGTAATCAATCTGCAGCTAAACCTGGAAACTTGAGTCAGGACCTGGAAATGTAATAGACTTCTGAAGGCAACAGACCCTGAGGTGCAGTGCATTCAAGAGTGAAAAGGTAATTCCACTGTGAAACAAACATGTTAGATCTCTGTAAGTAAATGATTCTCCACAGATGGTACTGGATTCCTTAACACAAGTAGTTAAACTTAGGCACAGTCCCTCTGCTGAAAATCCATGGAAGCAATTTCCAGAGGTGTATGTTCCCCAAAACAAATTCCTGGAACAATCCCAAAGAGTTAGATAGAGCAGCTCTTTTCTTTGTGAAGCAGAATGTGACACATTGCACTCTGTTTACTTAATTTGTGCTTTTACTTACAATCCTCAAATGTAGAAACAGTAGACCAAAAGAAAAAGCACAAAGAGCTGATACAGCTGCTGCACAATGAAAACATATTTCAATCTCTATTCATGGCATTCAGAGAGAAGAAAAAACCCAGCTTACATAGAATTTGATTATATTGAGTAAAAATCATCTTAATAATAACTGCTGAAATTAATAGAGTGCTTTTTTTTTTTAGCTGAAGTAATATTCTTTTTATATTTTAGTAAATACCAAATTAGTGTGTGGTGCACTGTAAAATCTGACATTTTTTGTAAATGTAAGTTATGGCACTCATATTTAGATTTTCCCATGAATCTACTTTAATAATGGGACCAAATATTCCACATAAACTAAAAAATTAATTTAATTGTTCCCCTTCTTGCCACTGGCAGGTCAAGATCTCTAAGACCAACATGCACCTGGTCCTATTTATATGTTTATTTTTAGTTATCTGTTATCTGAAACTTTTTTGCTACACCTAATGAGTTAGAGCTTGAAGCCTGAAGAATTTGTTCTCAGTTCATTTAAGGTTTCTGAAACAGAAAAGATAAGGAAGAACAGAGAAATAATTTCTTCCTGCCACCTGTGCTGAATTGAAGTTAGTTTACCCTTTTTCTTTGTATTAAACAATCTGGAAGTACTGCTTTTTTTTGTACTTCATTATTCCAGGGTTGTATGTGGCACCCTCCCCCCTTTTTCTCTCATATACTTCAGTGATGGTATTTCTTTCTTTGTTCCAGATGAAAGGAAGTTTTGCTGTTTTTATTCAAATCCTAGTGAGCTGGACAGCTGCCAGAGTTTCCATCAGGTGCCTTCAGCTCTAATTACTCTCAGTTAATTTTAGCTTCGGTTCAGCCATGTCATAGGAAACAAAAATATTTTACTAGCAAACCTTTAAGCTTTTATAAAGCATGACATCAGTAATCATTAGCATGTCCTGGGCTATTGTTTGTGTGTTTTGAGTGCATAATTAAAAACATTAAAGCACTTAGATATGTCACACTTTAGGCTGTGTGAAAAAAGTACAGTAACTGGTGTTTTCACTTTCTCCATTTTACAGACATAGTATTTTGCATCAGCAGTGTATTGAGTTGTACTGGAAGTGTTCAAGACCAATTGGATGAGGTTTGGAGCAACCTGGTTTAGTGGAAGACATCTGTGTCCTGTGATAAACAGCTACAGCTAAATAAGATGAATCCAGCTCTCTCTGTGTGTGTGTATACATACAAGTATTTGTATATCTATCAAGATATATCTTTGAGCACAACCATATCTAACAGACCTCAAAGGGAAGTCTTTCTGTTTGAATCTTGGAATCTATGTTAGCATTTTTCAGCAGTGCAGTTCTTCCTCTGACAGAGCTCGTGTTTCAGTGTTTTGTAGATACATAAAATCATGGACTGGTTTGGGTTGGAAGGGACCTTACATATCATCCAGTTCCACCCTCCCCGCCATGGGACACCTTCTACTAGACCATGGTGCTCTAAGCCCTGTCCAAACTGGTCTTGAACACTTCAAGGCATGGGGCAGCCACAGCTTCTCTTGGCAACAACTTGTGCCAGGGCCTCACCACCCTCACAGGGAAGATCTTTTTCCTAATATTTAATCTAAGCCTACGCTCTGTCAGTTTAATGCAAACATCAATCTAGCATCGCATTCAGCTTCTGGTTTCCCATACAGCAGCCATTTCAGACAGTCTTAATGGAAGGATGATCTCTGTCCTCACCTGCCTTCCAAGGCATTACTGGGAGACCAGATATGCTGGCAGTCCTTTATTTATGCCTTTTCAGTTTTTGCAAAAAGATACATTAATTTATTTTTATTGCTTCTTCCTATTCATTAGGCCATTAGAACTCAGAGGGACTGCAATTGTAAGCATGAGCTTGTTATGATCCACCCATCTATCACTTATAAATTAAGAAGAATTTATAAGTAAATCAGGTGGCATTAGAGCAATGCAATAATATATGATCAAATTCTTTTGGTAAGAAAATATCTGAAAACTGAAGCAGTATGTGCATGATGTCACTTCTGTTTATGGTGAGAATGAGCCAACTGCTCTATACCATTCATGATTTCTTTCAAAACTGAAATCATCCTCTTTTAGTTTCCAGCTAGTGGAAAGGCATCATGCACAGCACTGCTATTTAACTTTTACTTTTAAGCCACTATTTAATTCATGGCTTTGTAATTACTCTTGCTACTTGCATTTGTTCAAAGCAACCCATTTCATTTATAATAGAAAAATCGATGCCCTTCTTATACTTAATTTTTATGCAGCAAAGTTTTCATGGTTGATGTTTCTCTGATGTCTTTCAGCTGTTTCTGTTTGCATATTTTAAATTATTAAAGTTCAAATGCACAGTGTACACTGAAAGATTTAAAGGTATATCATTAATTTAAAACATGCAAGATAACATGCAGAACCGTTTGCTTCACAGTGGCCAAAGTAAGATTCCCATAAACTACTTATGGGCAGTGTCCAGATTTTGTTCATCCCATATGCAACTTTTACATATATATATATATAACTTTTGCACCCTTATGTTCTCTGAAGCAAAGTTTATAGATTATCATCATAGGTATATATAAAATATAAGAATACAAATTATATTGTAATTGAATTACAGAAAAGAGAAGACTGTTATCCTGTCCATTGTAGTTGGGGGAATTCTTTATAAAATCAATAGAGGCACAAAAGGACCTCCAGAGTGTCATGAGATAGATGTTAAAGAGGGGTGAATCACCCTTCGGAGATTATCTAGTGACAATACAGGGCACTCACTTTAATGTAAGCTAAGTGTTCAACTTCGAGCTAGCTAAAAAAGTGCAGGGTTTCTCACCTACTGTCTCCCCCACCAGTTCCCACAAGGTTGTTCTTACTGTTAAAACAATGTATCTTTCTTTTCCCCCTTGTGTCTCTACCTTCATTTCCAGCCATGGAGTATTTTAAATCATTGTGTGCTATGTGAAAGATCTCTTTTCCACCAAATTTTGATTTAGATCAACAGATTATGTTTCAAGTCTCACTTGGATCTATTAAGTGAATTGTAGTTCTGTAATTAGGCACATGACTTTTCATTGAGGTCTGTTGCTTTTTTCAGAACACACGCTGCCACCACCAGTGCCACCATCACCAAGTATGTTACCATAATCTTCCTGCTTTACAGTTTCTCGTTTAAACAGCCAGGACTCACAGCAAACTTTTCATGTTGCAGTGGTATCTTGGAAAGTCCACTTTCATCTGTCATGACCAGCAAGTCTGGGTGATGAAGGCTGGGGATGGCTGCTCCCGAAAGCAGCAGGAAATCGGGGTGTCATGTCAGGGGGTGTCAGCTGACAGCCTTGTTTGCCACTCACACAGATCTGTGGTAACAGCCCAGCACTCTGTGACCACAAGACGAAGATGTGTTTGGCTTTCACTACAAGTCTGGGGAAGCACCCATGGCTGTTTGCCCATGTTCATGTGATGGCAGGGTGGGCTGTGTCTGTATCAGAAGGAAGAAGTTGCCTGACATCTGGATAAAGCCACATCTTGAACACTTCTCCTGGATATTATCCAGGGAGACAGAGTTCATGGCAAAGCAACAAAATCCAGTTAAGTGTAGAAAGCAATGCATCTAAAACTTGAGAGCCCGTTTCATTGGGGTGATACAGTACGGGGTTTTAGTCCAGAGGTGCTGGCTACTTCTGAGTAACTTCAAAAAATACCTAGTTTTTCCTCAGATTGTGACATATTTCAATGACAACTGTTTTACCCTGTGCCTAATAGTGAATCATTAGAATTGATGTATCATTGGCACCAGCTTGACAAAATTCCGTCAAAAATTTTGCAGTTATTTTTGACACACGCATACTCACCATCATGGTAGAAATCAGATTTTTAATCTGATACAGCTACATATGAGAACTGCCCTTGCACTGATGTAGTGACAAATGTGTTTTATCTTATTTCCTGGAGACCACATGAAAGTGATGTTAAAATAAAATCTGTCATTTGCTCTAATATGAACTTTATTTCTTTTCATTCAGAAGCACTAAACTGCTTATTGCCATGATGTTTTGATGCCAGGAAAAAAGAAAGAGCAAATTTTTTTTAAATGAAGTATGAATTAGCGTTTTGTAACTGCAGCAAAATGCAGACAAAGGAAAGATGCACGTTGTCTTCAGAAGGCGCTGTATCTTGTCTTCAGATTTTATCAAGAGAGTTCACTATATGCATAGATGTATTGACACTGTCAAGTACTAGCACCCACTATATAAGATTGGTGAATGCTTCTTCTCATAAGATCATTTGTCTTTGAGACTTTATGTTTTGGGATTTGTGAGATTGCTTGAACAGCAGAAGGTCATATTCCAGCAACTGAGCAAATGTTCCTCTGGGTGAAGCTGAATCAACTCCTGTGTCTGTTAGTCACCGAGGAGCTGCCTGGGTGCAGTACACTAATATATGTAAAGCAGGTAATCCTTCCTTCACTTATTTTGTAAAGACTTCAGAAATATTTCTATTTTGAAGAGAACCAAATCCAAGAAGCAGATGCTAACATCCCATAGGTATGAACCCTAGTTTCTTAATTCATCTTCTTCAAAAAAGACAGGATTTTTGTTTGCTCCAAGCATGACATGCAGCCTTGGATACCTTTTAGCAATGTTACTAGATTCAATCTCTCATACTCAGTGTCTTCCACAATATAGAATTATGATATTATTTTAATTTTATTTATTTTATACTAACTGAAAATAACTACACACCTAGTGGAAAGTGTCCCTTACCATGACATACGGTTTGGAACAAAATCATCTTTAAAATCCCTTGCAACCCAACCTATTCCATGAAATCCAACCTTGTTTCTCTCTTGCCTGAGATAAAGCATTTTGAATGCCGTCATGATGTCATATGAGGGGGTAGGGGAGTATCACTTTGGTCACCTTGGGTCAGCTGTCCTGGCTGTGTCCCCTCCCGGCTTGTTTGTTGTGGGGCAGGGGGATAAACAGAGAAAATGTGAGTGCCCTGTGAGTACTGCTAACACTGATCTGCTACCACAACTGCTTTAGCCTGAAATTCAAAGCACAGCACTTTATGGGTTGCTGTGAAGATAATGATCCCCATCCCAGCCAGACCCAGTCCAATCAGTAATAACTGAAAAATGACTTACAGTAGGGGAGAAGAGGAAACTCTTTGCAGAGCCCTTCAATTCTTTTTTAGTGATGTGCTATTTAATTTTTTTTAAGTAACGAAAAAATATTCCGTCACCTTTGTGTGGGGCAACCACCTGTAATATTTCTTTGTGGAAGATTTCAGCAAATCTGTATTTTTCAGAAACAAAGTAATTTTCTTAACAGTGAGGAGGGATAAATTGCAAAGCAAGTTCATTACTTGTGCAAGAGGATGCTTGCTTCAAGGTGAGCTAGAAGCAATGTATTGTTTTAAAGAAAAAACACACACAAAATCACCCAAAATTCTAAATAAAAACACATTCTGAGAACCATACAAATAGCATAGAGGGGAAATGTTTAGGATAAGGTGTAATTTATTCAGTGTAAAGTTGAATTACAGCTTTATGTTGTAATCCAGTTTAAATTTTGTGCAAGGTCCACAGGTGCTGATGTCAGAGTTGAAGGTTATTACAAAAACATCCTGATTGCTAACCTAGGGACAATTCATAACTTAAAATTTTAAACTTATGAAAATCCATCTGATGCAGCTTTACTGGTCTTATATATATACTTAATTTTTTCCAGCTGGCAGTATTATAGCTTCTCAATAAAAGATAAGCATGTTTCAGTGCTGAATGTCAGAAATTTGAAAACTGGGTCCAGGGCAATGGAAAATTAAAAATCTAAGTCTAAGATCTGAAAGCCACTTCAAACCCCCAGTGTACAATGTGATATTTCATAAATTAGCACTGCCATAAAAATATGAAATTATCTGTTTTCTGAAATGGGAAAAAATCAAAATAAATACAGAAGTTGATATTGAATTTATTTTCAACTCAGGAAAAGGAAATACTATTGTGGAATAAGCTGAACAAATGATCACAGAACATTTCTACTCAAACAGCAGATACTTTTAATTACTATTCGTTAAACCTGTGAATTTGCAAGGCCCAACCTACAGTTTCCCTTGCTTGAATTACTTGGATATTTTAAACTAGTAGTATTTTTTGTCCTTTTTTAATTCTATCTGGAACTCTTTGAAAACCTCAGGAAGGAAAAAAGAAAGATTTTTCTGTCCTTTCTTAATGTCCTATTTTTTACTGACCCTGAGAAGAAAGTCAATATGGCCTTTAAGAGAAGAAAAGTTGCAACTGCTTTTAATTTACCTGAGAATTGACAAAGCTATGAGCTATGAAAGATTATTACAACATTTTATATGCATATTTCTTATCCCAATAAGAGCATAGCTGTTTGCTTTATTAGTAAATTGCAAATAAAGTGGAATTTTTCAATTTTCAAGTTAGATACATTCACATGTATATGTATACATTCACAACCTCAGTTCCTGATGCTACATGTTGCAATAATTGAGAAATAATTTTTGTTTTATTTTGTTTCATATGTGGTCAGGAAGATCTCATTTTTCCCAATTTACAAAGCTGTTTTTATGAGGGGGGAAGAATTAAAGTCTGAATTTATTATAGGTAACTCTGAGTCATTTCAGAAACATTTGAATTCCCTCACAAGACACAAAAAAAGTTTAAAAAAATAAAATAAGTTCTTTCTGTTTAGGTATTTATGTAAGAAGAGGAAATAATGTGGTTTTTGATGCTATATTGAATATTACAGTTGAACAGTCCAGTAGGACTTGCTTTCAAAGTTATGTGAACACAGCAATTCTAGCATAAGTATTGAATCCACCCACATGATAAGAGCTGAGTTAACAAAGTAATCTGCAAAGAATACATAAATGTCTGCTTAGTTTTATAAAAAATCTGGATGTGAATGTGTTATCTTCTGCACACAGCTCTGAAATGCATTCCTTTGTTTTCCCTTGTCCTACTCTGAAGCCTCAACCAGTTGATAGGTAGGATATGCCTACACTGTTAAAAGTTACTGCTCAAAAAATTTGAGTATTTGCAGCCTGTGGACATCCATACACTGGACAGGATCCCTAGAGCTATGGTGTAACAACTCTAGAAACATATTTTGAGGGGGAAAAGTGAAAGCTTCAAAGTTGTACGTACATGATGTCTCAGTAATTTTATGGGCAATAAAAGGTAGCAGTTTACTTATATTTAATTTGCAAAGATTTGTATCTCAATTGATAGAACATCTGTTCTGTTCTTGTGTGGTATTGCAATATTTTTGGCTCAGTTGGTTTTGCCTCAGAACAGACTGGTGGAGGTTGCTTTGGGAATTTCTGTGTTCATAGTGTTCAGATTTAGAAGAGTACAAACCTGATGTGCCTGGCATGGTGCATTCTATCACCAACTGTAATGCACCTGCTGCACATGTGGTATTTAATGAGAAGGATATCATGTGGCAATAACAATTTGTAGTCTTTCATTTGAGAAGGCAGGTGGTACAAAAAGGTTCAAAAATTGTTACAGTTAGTGTGGTTTCAGTTCATAGCTAGCCATTTTGTAATGGGCATATAATTTGTTAGGATGCTTGTGGTGGAACCTTGATAGGCCTTTAAATGTTTATTTTTAGACTGTGGGTGTTGGAAATGTGCCTGGAATAGCAATTTCTTTCATTTTCTACCCAAAGAACATGTATCTAAATGGATTTGGGCATCCATGAAGGTAATAGAAGGTCACAGAATGATGAATTATACCATTTAAATTAAAAATAACTTGGAAGTTTGAATGGACAGCAATTTTATATCGTTGCTGTATTAAATTGAAGGGGTTACCTACATTACCTATCAAAACTTTATATCCCTCCATCAGGTAATATACTTATTTCAGAAAAAAATTTTTCTTAAAATTCCTAAATGGAAAATTGTTTTCAAGCCCTTGAAGATGTGTTCTCAAAGAGTATGCTGAAAATTACGCTGTCTAATGTTCTTGCTTAGGCTCTATCTAAACCTTCCAGAAGCAAAAGCTCTCTCAGTTTCACACCTACTGATACTCAAACTCCCTTTCCTTCAAATATTCTCTATATAAGTAACGGTACCATGCTGACTTTTCTTTACTGGGATTTAACTCCCAGTTTGGGTTTTCATTTGTGATTTGACAGGTACTCAGACTTTATATTAGCACACGGATTTCTCCTTCTCTCAAAAGCCAGGTTTGAGTTTCCCAAGGAGCATTTATTCCACCCATTTTTAATGGCCTTTCATAGAACTTGAGTGTACTCTTTTTAGGGTAACTAGACAATTTTCATTTTGTTAGAGTGTCTGGACTGAAAACTACAGCCACCATAGGCTGCCTTCAAAATAGACATTATGTTATGGTTTTTGCCTGAAAAAGATTGCCATTTGTGGTCCTCAACTATGTTTCTAGCATGAACAGGAAATTCATTAATATGAAAGGAACGGTAAAGATACTGAAGACATTTATGCTTAGTATTCTAAGATCTGGTGTTTTGTTTGGATGTGATGCAAATACAAAGGGCTTTTTGGAGAAGTAATAACTGAAACAGTGTCTCTCGCAAATAACACAAAGATTTATGGGTTTTACTTCTATGTGGGTGATCTTCTACTTAAATATTATCTTTCTGCTGAAATTTTTACAAGTCCTAAGTGGAAAATAAATTGCCATTGGACATAATAAAATCAAAATTATACTGCAGAAAAAGAAACAATCCACAATTATAGCAAGTGTGGGGTATTTTCTACATGCATAACAAACAACTGACAATGTCATTCTCCAGTACACAGTGTCAAGAAATCCCCAGTGAGAGTCATCTCTAGCTGCATGCAGCTCTTGGTTTTATCTTCTCTGCTTAAATGAGTTCCTACATGGCAGCCAAAGGAAGTGGTTAACCACCCCCACGGAAGACTTTATATTTGGGTTTAAGAATACTTTTATACAAAATTGTTGTGTTTCCTTCAGTAGCTACTGTTAATATTTTACTCCGCTAATATTTTACCTTCTTTTCAAGTGGAAAAAAAAAAAAATCTTAGAAGTGACAAAAGTTTATCCATCTTACATAAGTATCAAAAATCATGCATTAAGTTTGATAGAATTTCCATTCAACAAACAGTAATATAAGCAAATATTTGATATTTTTCAAACTACTGGTGTGATGTTCCTACACAAAACCCAGTAAAAATCATCTGTGTTTCCTGTTGAAGTGTATTTCTAGGGGAAAGGTTCTGTGTTTCAGCACTGTGGAAGTGTGCATCGTATTGGGTCATGACCTTTCCTGGTGTATAGTCTCCAAGGGCTTTCACTGGTGAACTTCTTATTTAATTTGAGAAAACAACCTACTCACACTGTGGCTACTGTCAAGCCTACTAAATTGGAAAAATAATACTGTCATGTACCAGCAAGGGATAGTTGTCTTTTTAGTTCAGAAGAGCTGTGGCTTGACAAGAAAACTCTAATTCTTTTGTTTCTCACTACTGTTCTTTCTGTGATCTGTACAGTTTGTTGGTTCAGGCTGATGGAAAATATTCACATATTTTGATCAAATTTGCTGAACAGCTTTGGTCACAGTGCCCATTTCCTTTGTTCAAAATTCCTCCAAACCTCAGACCACAGAAAGATTCAATACTAGTCATAAGTTGAATGAGCAACTCTGAGACTGAAGGACACTGAGATCAATGGGTCTTGCTTGAGTAGGTGAGAAGCACTGCCTGTATGATGACATGGATCTTTCTTTGAACCCCCACTCAAAGTCCCACATTTACTGTGAACAATGTTTCTAAGCTGGCATGGCCCCAAAAAAACCCCACATAATAAATAAGCAATCAAATTACTTAAAGATACTTTTAATAGCAGTTGGGGAAAGTTTTACAGTGTCCTCCCACAGGCTGAGACTTATATCAGTGGTGTGATTCTGATTCTGCCAGTTTCATTTATTTGGAAGATCCCATTGTGGGATCACAGAGATGAGTATTAGATAATGGGAAATTCTCCTGTGGGACAGTCTTCAGTGATGCAAGTGTTGACTATGGCTAGGTCTGACCTAAAGGTATCAAATAGCCATGTCTTCCACCACTGGAATTGACACTGGAACCCTTCCTCTTGCAGCCATTTGGAGTTCCACTGTAATAGCAGAATATTTTTAGTTTCTTAGCAAAGCCTGTTCACGCTGCTTAGGGTGCAAAATTTACAATGCCACCATTACCCAGATTGTGAAGTGAGTGGTCAAGGTAGCACACCGAGTGTTTTTCAGGAACCTGCTATAACCTAATGTTTGGAGATGCAGGCTATCCAACTTTTATGTTCAAGTCACATTTTTAATTTTCCATCCTTTTACATGCAAAATATGTTCAGATAAACTGTAAAGATGACAATCTAAAATTTAAAAATTGTATCATCAGTATCTTTATAGATATTTAAACTCAATTTCTCTCTCTTCATTGAACCTAATTTAAAGCAAAGACCTGTTGGTTCCCTCCAGCAGTTCAGCCTGACCCATAAACACCTGAGAAGATCAGGAAAGATGGTGAGTCCATTTCTGAGATACTCATTCTATTTTGTCTCCATTATTTCCTATGCATGCTAGAGGTGTAGGCATCAAGTTGAAGCAATCCTACAATTCTCAATTGTTTCTTCTAAAAATATCCTGTAAAAAACAGTCTGCAGGCATTGTGTTTATCTACAAACTATGGAGCAGGTAAGGAAGGATATGTTCAGAATAACAGCCAAACCCTGACTTAGAATCAGCGTAATACATCCTTATTTTGCACCAACAACATCTGTCATGGGAAGGATATAAAACAATTATCATGAAGTTAATTCACACCTACCTTTACAACAGACTAATTTCTGCAGATAGGCAAGCTCTGGGACACCAGTCATCAGCAAAAGGTATGATCTTATTCGATAACTTCACTGGGCTTCCAGAAAGAGGAACAAACACCACATTGAGGAAATGTGCAGATTTTTTATTAAGCCAGGAAGAGTTGTGAGATTTTTAAAAAGAGGAATACCACAAAGCAACCTTGAAGGAACATAAACCTCAAATTATATACTGGTGGTTTCACCTAAAAAAAAAAATCCACCCCATTTTAGGATAAGTTTGAAACATGAGAGTGAGGAACCTAAGAGGAAGTGAAACTGCAAAATATTACTTCAGCTAATAGGCATCATATGAGAAACGATTTTCCAAGACTGAATTATTTATGTCCAATCATATTTCCAATCATATTTCCTAGTACTTATAACCAACGTCACTTTTCATGTCACAGGCATTGAATAGAAGACTTTAAAATGTGTAATTCAGCACTGCTGCAATGCAGGTATAATCTACTGCAGAAGGAAGAAGCCCAAGTAATTCTTAATATGTTCACACAGATGCAACCTATAGGCTTGGCAAAACAATTGTGTCACTAAGAACGTCCAATACAATATCATGGTCATTTAAGCCACAAAATAAAGCAAGGAGCATGCCATACAAAATCACTTTTTGAGCAACTTTCTTGTCTGGAACACTCTGTTCGATGTTGATTACTAGAAAATTAGAAATAAACAATAAAAATGGGGGACTTACCTCCAGAAAAATATCCTAGGTGCCATTATAAGGAAACGTTTATGAGGTAAGAGAAAAGGTTAAGCTAGAAAAGTTGGCAAACTGCTGAGAAATGCAGCTAATGCACAACAGGAAAAAAACAGGGACGGAAT
This sequence comes from Orthonyx spaldingii, assembly GCA_013397795.1. Lineage (NCBI taxonomy): Eukaryota > Metazoa > Chordata > Aves > Passeriformes > Orthonychidae > Orthonyx > Orthonyx spaldingii. The sequence goes on from VZTJ01003629.1 coordinate 136,673, forward strand.
CAGTTGAAATTGAGGACTTAGTCTTTTGCACAGATGAGTATCTAAGGCTGATGGATGAAATATAGAAATAAAGCCTGACTGGTAATACTTCTTTTAGCTGTCAATAAGGGAAGTGCTGCAAATCCCAGTCAAAGTTCTGAAGACTAGCTTGAAAAACATTTCTACCCTGATTCTCCAGTTAACAGACCTGTCCTGAGTTTACTATGTATAGACTTGATGTATCAATCTTACAGTTCCTGACAAATTATATGGTGTGTCTAACATATATTATCTATTATTTCCATTTGTGTTTTCATCTCATGTGATTCTTCTCAGCTCAGTTAAAATATCTTTTGTTCAGCCTGAAAGATTTGAGTCCATTTTTTCTGAAGACTTCTGCTGTGTGTTCACAGTAAAAAAGTCTAAGAGTATGTTTAACCCTTCCTTTTCTCCCACTTTTTTAACCCACTTTTCTCAAACAGCTTTACCAGTGTGCAAGAAAACACCGCAAGCAAGTTGTGTGTACATTTTGAAAGTGTACGGCATAGATAAGACGTGCAAAAACAAACTAGGATTTTCCTAGGTGACCAGGCAAAACATTATTTTCTCAACATCCTGATAAAAAACTTCAGCAGTGATAAGGATAGGTATATGGCTTCTTTATATCTGCCTTCTAGCAGGGACTAAAAGATAGGAAATAAAGAAAGAAAACTGTCATGTAGGAAGAAACTGAAGAGCGGACAGCTTCAACAGACTTCTGCTTAGACATAACATTGAAAAAATCCCTTTATTCCACTATCTGGCATCAACATTAAGTGTGTGGCAACTGCTGAATTTATACTTACTTTGAAACTGCCCAGTAAGAGTAGGAGATTCCAGGAAATTTATGTCTGTAGCTTTCCTTTATTTTCTAAACATAGAACAGCAGCAGGAACAAGCTGAAATCTGCTATATCTCACCCATCTGAAGGTCAGCTGTTGTTCTAACTGGGTCTGGCCTTCCAATTACTTTTCATTTTTAGGTTTTTTTTATGGTGTCTGACATTTCTGATGTAGGCAATGCTGCAATGGTTAATTAGTGCTACAAATACCTTATTCTTCTATTCGGAAATCTAGATTTGTCATTCTTAAAGGATTTCATGTCAGGAAGTATATTAGAAAGGTATTGATGCATCTGAATCTGCAAAGAAATCTGCTGAGGAAGAAGAAAAGCAGGGTCAAATGTTACAAATAAAAGAGGCTTTAAGATTATTAAATTTACCTCAGCATTAGACAAGTATCATATGCTGCATTGAAGAATGGTTTTCTTCTGTGTCCAGACGCCAGGCTGGTTCTGGCTCAGTTTTTTAAATTATCTCACACTCAAAGTCCTTTCTGAGTTTCCCTTTAGTTCTACAACCCATTTCTTTCTGAGATTGAAACACAATATCCCACCAAATTCTTCTTTAGCTTGAGTGACTAATTCCAATCTTTGTCTGCTTCTCAACCCTTAAAAGTATTTATTTGTTGTTAGCTATACTGGTGGGTATCTAGAAAACAGCCAAACTGGAAAAGAGTAAGAGCCAGGACCAGCAGCTGCAATAACAGAAAGAACAAACCCTCTACAAACAGGTGTCTCACACTCCTGTAATTTTTCCTAATAGCCTGTACTCGTTCGGTTCAAAACCAGGCAGAAACACTAATTTTGTGTAGTGGTTTGAGTTCGTTTACCTGAGTTTTTTGGCTAAACACCAGTACACTTACCAGATTTTATTTAATTTTACTGTGAGATAAGGAGTAGGTAAAGCAGGCTCAAACTTTAAAGAATATAAAGAGAGTTTATTCATAGACTTAAAAGGAAGGAAAAAAATTAAGAACCAGAACAAAACCATCAGAACACTTTTGCTCTTCCCACCTCTCCATTTTTTCAATGACAATACAAAAAAACAACACTTTGACTTTCAGTCAGTTTACCACTTCTAAATTAGTCTTTCTTCAGTTCATTTAGGGAGAGGAGTTTTCTCCTGCTTTACCACGTTGACTTCTCCACAAGAAATACAGTTCTTATGGTTTTCAGCCTCACAACTAGCAGCCACCCAGGAGAAAAAGATCTCTGCTTGTTGTGGAACATCCCTCCCACACCAGTAGCTTTCCCACTGCTATTATGGTGGGTTATGACAGTTCATGGGGTGTTTTTTTTAAGGATAAGTTGTTTTACTATCGCAGCAAAGAAATCCCCTTCCTCTATGACTGGCAATGTAAATTTTCTTTGACCATTCCCCGGGGCAAGGGATCTGGNAATTACTTCAGTATTTACTTATCTTCACACAGGTGCCTTGATTCACGGGCTGCACTGGCTGCAGGTAGAACGTCACATCCCCCCATGGACCATTTTTCATATATTACAGGGAATATTTCAGTTTGGTCTCAATCATGGTTTCACAAAAGAATTTTCAGCTTTTACTTTGTAGCACTCCTCATACTCCTTCCTTCTAAGCTTCAGCTCTGCTTCTCTTACTGACTTTGAGTCTCTATGCTGTGTTTTTGTAAGTGTCTTCACTTTTTTTTTATCTGTGCAAGAGCAGATCAGTTTTTGCAAGTTTTATCTGGGTAATGAAAAGGTTAATTTCCTTCTCGGGCTTCTGCGACAGTCCCACGATTTTCCCGGGTTGTTTAAAAAGTCTGAGCTGGGCTGCAGAAGCAGTCAAGAGTTTCATTAGCCTCACTCTGTGAAGCTGGCCTGGCCCAGAGGGAGCCGGCCCGGCCTCTGCCCAGCCCGGAGCAAGAGCCCGACTCTGCGAAGTTAGAATGTTTTGCCCAGCAGCCAGAGAGCTCAGGCTGGGTCCTCCTCCACGCTTAGCTGCGCTGCTGCTGCAAACTCCCTTCCAAACCTCTGCCCCCCCCTTCCCCACTCTGGGTCGGGGAGGGGGGGGAGTCAAAGGCCCACTCTTACCAGAGAGAGAAGCACAGGACTTGCTCCTCTGGCAGCAACAAGACAGAAAAAAGGGTTTTTTCTCAAGTGTATCTCTCTTAAATATAGTTTTTTCCCTGGAAGCGGAACAACTTTTAATTAGATTATACACCTATTAATACTCAAAACTAGCTAGTCACTGGCTCTGTTTCCCAAGAAGCAAGGTGCACTACTTCCTGCACCATAGGTCACTTGCAAGACTGACCCTTCCTGGGTAAACCCACGACATAGCCCAATGTTTCATAAGCAGCAATTTAAGCATCTCATAAATAAATACTGATCCTACACCTGCTGTTTAGGTACCTTTTGGTGTTAGGTTAGTAGGAACATTCATTCTTAGTTTATGACTTTTTGGTCAGTCTTTATATGAGAATGGGATAATTTGCATGATTTTTTGGTTAAATCCCAGTAGTTTATGTTTCTCACATTTTACTTCTATACATAAAAATAGGATTTTCTGAAATATATGTTATAGACTGAGCTACAAAGACATTTCTAAAATATTTCATAAATGGCAAAGATGAGAGTAGCAGAAGAAACAAGATCTCGACAATAGTGTACCATCTTGCTTTCACAGTTATGAAGCAGATTTTTTTCAAAATGCAAGTCTCTTTAAACTCTTTAAAAAATTAAGCACAAAGTATATAATACCACCTTCTCACTTGTGTTTTAAATGTCTTCTAGGAACATCTGAACAAAAGCAATAAAAACAATGGGTGTTGGCAGGCCTAGCATCTAACTATATTTTCAGAAGAAAGTAAGTACTTCTGCCATTTTACCCTGACACTCAAATTGTCTCTCCACAAGAGACTATAATTTTTAAAACAAAATATCAAAGGTAGGTTTTGTCTCTAATTTGCCATTTGTATTATTTTGGAAAGTGTCATGGGTCATTCCACTAAAATTTCTCTGTTTGAAGTCAATATAATTATTTGATTTTAGTGGCAATTTTTTCACTGGTAGTTAATGAATCACGCCGGATAATTTTAGGGATACACCTATTGACTTTAGGATATTTAATTAATGATGAGGCAAAGGATTCACCCTATTCTCCAAAGTTCAGATGTGCAGAAAACAGTGAAAACTAATGCTCCTAAAGCAAGCAGCAACAGAAGATTACCAGCACACAGAGTTAAATTGCTTTTAAATCAAGGTCATTAGTTGGATAGAAATTGATGTCCTGTAGTTTGAATGTCAGCATAAAAGTTCCCTATTTATTTGCTAAAAATAGGTAAGTTCCATATTGTATTTTGTGAATACATTTGAAGAATGCTGATAGCTAAGTTTCCTCCAGGTCTGCCAAAATACTGGTCAGCTGGATGGATGGTGGTTCAGTGCAGGGAAAGATCTTAAAAAACTTCTTTTGACAAAGCAAGATACAGTTGTGAAAGAATTAAAGTCTACTGTTGCTTTCTAATCAGCAGTGATTTTGACTTAAAAGCAGAAATGGAAATAATTATTTCAGTTAGAGACTTTTCTTATAAGTAAACTTTAAGGAATATGTTGGAAGTAGGAAGGTTTCCATGTGAACAGAATCAGGCCTGAAACAATACTTATAACTTACTAAATCTGTGGGTTTTTTTAATCTGGTGTACTCAGATACTATTTTTCCTACTCCTCTGGTAAAAGGAAAAATGTCTAGGCTCCACTGGTCTAAGAAAACCAAAAGGAAGAGCAGAGAATATAAGGAATTAGTTTTTAAAAGATCAAAGACATAAATAAATACACAAGGTGATGTAAATGTCTAGGAGTGTCTTGTCAGGCAATTTCTTGCACTTGGATATTTCAAAGAAATGTAAAGTAACACCAACTTCAATCCTACTTATAATAATCATTATAATAAACTATTGAAATTATTAGATTTTCCCCATATCTTACTTTTTTCCTATGATTATTTTTCTGGGTAGTGGAAAAGAAAGAAAGAAGAAAAAGAAAACAGAGTCAAAATTTAAACAAGGGGACTAAAATATTCAACTATGAAGAAAAAACCCCTGCTTTTTCAAAAATGAAAGGTTTCAACAAACTTTCATATAGAGATTTCTACCTGTCTTTTAGCCATGTGGGAGGGAGAAGGAAATGGGAGGGGAGGCAAAAAAAAGATGTCTCTCTGATAGACTGTCTCTTCAAGGAGAAATGAGCCAATACTGTGAGTACAACAAATGATAATCTTAGCCCAGGCCCCAAGGAAGATAAAGATCACCAGAGGAAACACATACTGCAGCTAAGGTCTTGTATAGCACAACTTTGAGAAAAAGGGCAACAAACCTGAAAGAACATTAATCAACATAATGAAAAAGTAGTATTAAACCAATACAATGAATGCTTATAACAAATGCGTTTTAACACACTCTAGACAGATCTGTCAGTATCTCAAATTTTTAAATCCTGTGATGACTACAAAGAGGAAAAGAGGACTGTTGAGATTTAACCCCATCTGGCAACTGAGAATCACACAGACATACGCTCACTACTAAGACAGTTCTGGGGTACCCAGCCTCCGGAGCTGGAAGACAGGGATGGGAGCAGAATGAAGTCCCCATAATCCAAGGGGAAATGGTCAGTAACCTGCTATCAGTTAGACACACACAAGTCTACAGGACCTGATGGAATCCATCCAAAGGTAGTGAAAGAGACGGCAGAAGGGCTCTGTGAGGACGTTTTCTTCATTTGCTACCTAGGGCTACCCAGGAAAGCCCCAGTTGACTGAAGGTTGGCAAGTGTGATGCCCATCTACAAGAAGGCTGTGAGGAGAACCTGCTGAACTACAGGCCTGTCAGCCTGCCCTCAGTGCTGGGTAAGGTTGTGGAGCTGATCATCTTGAGTGTGATCACACGGCACCTACAGGACAACCAGATCAGGTCCAGCCAGCAGCGGTTTAGAAAAGGCAAGTCCTGATCTTCTGTGACAAGGTGACCTGCCTAGTGAATAAGGGAAAGGTTGTGGATGTTTCTACCTGGACTTTAGTAAAGATTTGGACTTTAAAAACTGCTGTTTCCTACAGCATTTTCATGGATGGATCGGCTGCTTGTGGCTTGGATGGCTGCCCTCTTCCCTGGTTAAAACACTGCCTCTGGATGGCTGAACCCAGAGAGGAGTGGTAAATGGAGTGACATACGTCTGGTGGCCAGTCACTAGTGATGTTCCTCAGTTCTCAGTAGTGGAGCCAGTCCTGTTTAATATCTTTATCAGCAGCCTGGATGAGGGGACTGAGTGCACCCTCAGTAAATTAGCAGATGACATCAAGTTGGGTGGGAATGTTGATCTGCTGGAAGGCAGGAAGGTTTTCCAGAGGGATCTGGATTGATGGGCTTAGGTCAATCACATCAGGTTCTATAAAGGTGAAGTGCAGGGACCTGCCTTTGGGTCACAACCCAAGTCTTGGATTTGTAACCAAACCAGTGTCACTAGCACAACGCTGCTTGAGCTACAGCTGAACAGTGACTACACAGTGTCAAGGCCTTTTCTGCACCCACATCTGACTTTCAGAACTGTTTCTGTTTATAGCAACAATAAATGCTCAGGCTCAGAGATGACTGTGAAAAGGTAGTCCAGACATTCTGGGATATTCTCAGAGTGTATGATCCAACTTGGGCAGATGTCCAACAATTGCTTGAATCAGTGCTTTCTCTGGATGAGTGCATATGAATCCAGGAGCATAATCAAAAGTGGGCTGCAGATGGGCTATGCTATCCAGGAGCATAGCCAAAGATGGCCAACCCAAAATGGGATCATAGTACAGAAGCAGAGGAACACCTTGAGACAATGTAGAGATGAAGTTTTAAAATTCCTGGAGTGAGCAGAATGAAAAATAATGAATTGGAGTGAAGTGGGGGAATTCAGTAAGGGTTGACAAAGCACCTGTCTGATTTTTAAGTTGTTTAGCTAAAAAAATGAGAATGTATGGAGCTTTGAAAATCAGACACTAGAATTGAGTTAGATTCTGATTCACATAGAGACCACAGACAGAAAGATTAAGGAGTAAATTCCCACTGAGTCACAAGGGATCTTCTTGCTCATAGTGCATCTTCTTGCTTTTTAAACTCCTTATGGAACTTGGTGCAGCTAGGTGCAATCAGTCTCAGACTTAGACAATGATTTATGCCTGATGAAATTATCTATACAAAGTTTATTATAGCTGTGAGTAACTAAATGGATTAGTAATTTTTCATAGTAATTATTCATCATATTATCAGTCACTTATTGAGGATTTGTCGTGGTTAAAGGATCTCTCTGCCTTGGATAATGAACAATATCTTCATCTCAGGTAGAGTGTTTCTAAACTCAAGAGGCATCCCAGCTCAAGGGATGGGGTGCTGTCCAGCTGTAGTTTGGGGACATCACAGATTGGGCTTGTCCTGATGGTGATATTTTTAGAATGAAGTAGCTGGATGCTAATCAGTAGTACAGGCAAGAGAGATTTCATTTTAGTACTGCTATCTTGTCCTGTACTTTGGTTATCTTGCATTTTTGGGTTTCAAAACCACTTTTAAAATTATTTTTCAAGGCACCTTCACTCCCTTGTATCTGAGATGGGGTTTTCCATTTCACAGGTACACCATGAGGTTTGTTGCTCCTTAGTGAGCCTAAAGTGAAGCATGGCGAGATGTGAAGTGCAGCTGTCCAAACCAAGTTCCCACACCTTCTCCATCAGTTCCTCTGCCAAGCGTGATATCATCGAGTACCAGCATGACCAGGTTCTGTTCAGTACCTGATCAACATTTCATCCACCAGTGACATAAACACGGGCACGAGCCAGACTCCCATGTGTGCACTATGAGGAGCTGTGCCACAAGTGACATGACAAGCACCTGCACAACTGAGGTTCCTGCATCTGCCCTATCAGCTACTGAGCCACCCATGATGTTCTAAGCATGTTGAAGAACAGAATCCATTCATTGTCCAGTCAGCATTCCCGCCACCAATGACATAAAGTCCTGAACAAGCTTGGTTTCCCCACCTGCCCTATCAGGACAGCCACAACTCAATGCAGCCCTAGGCAATGCTCCAGTTGTGGAGAAATGTGGCAGGAAAGCTGCCCAGTGGAAAAGGACCTGGGGGTGCTGGTTGACAGCCAACAGAACATGAGCCAGCCCAGGTGGCTAGAAAGGTCAATGGCATCCAGGCCTGGAGCAGAAATAGTGTGAACAGCAGAACCAGGGAAGTGATTGTCCCCCATGTACAGGGCACTGGTGAGGCTGCAGCTCAAATCCTGGGTTGTTTTGGGCCCCTCACAATAGGAAAGACCTTGTCCTTGTAAGGATTATACTGTTTCTGTCTACTACCTGCTGGTGCCCCTAAAACCCTGCTGCGGGCACTCCTTCCAACTGCAGCTGAACTCAAGGAAAGCTACCTGTGTAGTATCAGTCCTCCTCTGCATGGAGCTGCTTTGTACCTGCATGAGGGACCAGCTGCTGGAGGACATGCTGTCCTTCTTCCACTGCCCAAATGAGGAGCTGAGAAAAGATCAGGGTCCCAGCCTTCCAGGCACCCTCTGTACCAGCCCCTGCCTTGTCATGGAGAAGACCACCCTCTGGTTCCAGATACTGTAAAATTCAGCTTGGCACGTTTTGAATCTATTGAGACCCTGCCACCTAACAGGGCTGCTGTCCAGGTGATCCCACAAGCTGTGGTTGACAACCACTTCACATAGAACCCTCCTGATGGAGCTGATGCTTGGGTTGCAGGAAGGTGACTCAGGTACCTTCCTGAGCTTCGAGATTGCAGAAGCCAATGCTTCCAGCAGCACTTACCCTGGGACCTGATGCCACTGAAGAGGCCATTTGTAATCAACCTTGCAAGAGAGAATCCCCCAGCGTGCTAGGATGTGCAACAGAACTGTTTTTAATAGATTCTTGAAGTTGGGCACCAACTTAATGCGCTTGGTACATCAAAGAGCACTTGCACCCCGTTTTTCCCAGCTGGGTGGTGTGGAGAAGCCACGTCAACAGCCGGGTCTGGAGGAGGCGTCCCGCATGCCAAGCTCGATGCTGTGTTCGCAGCCCCGCTGGGGATGCGCAGCCACCCGATGCCGCTGTGAGACAAGGAATCGGCGGCTCCGGCTCGGCTCAGCCCCTGTCCGGGCTCGACAGGACCCACCACCTCAGTGACCACCCGGCATAAGAAAATGACCAGAAATTTAAAGATTGAATTGGTGGTTTACCCAGTTTACGTTCTTTCCCCCCAGTTTTAGCAGCTGAATATCATTTTAGATGCTTAAGAGAATTAGGTAGAGCTAATTATTATTAATTATATTATTAAAAAGAATAAAAAGGAAAAGAAAAATATATGGATATGCAACCTCTTCTTTTCCTTCTCAGTTACTTATGGTAGGGTTCCATTTTTGTTCTATGAACACATCAATCACTGTACCTGGAGGTATTTATGAAATGACTGGATGTGGCACTTAGTGCAATGGTTTCATTGATGTGGTGTTTGGTCAATGCTGGACTTGATGATCTTGGTGGTTTTTTCCAACTTGAATGATTCTATGATTCTTTGATTCTAAATGAGGAATCTCCAAACATCAGGAAAGGGTTTTCTCATGGCAGGGAGCATTTTTCAGGAGGAATCATTGTGAGATAGTAAAAAAATGGAAATCTTAGTGCTTGCAATAACTTTACAGTCTCCTGGCAGTACCTCCCAGCAGTGCTTGGCATGGGGCAGTACTGCAGGCATTGGCCTTCCTGGAGCAGCCTGTCAGGGAAGGTAAGTGAAGGAGGAGAACCATGAGGATAAGACTGTAAAGAAAGAGCACACCGTACCAATTCTGCAATTCATAGTGAACAAAATTATTTCAGGTCGTTTTCAGATGCAAGCCAATATGGGAGACATATAAAAATATGAGGGCCAAACACAAATCCAGTTAAGCTCACAAATAAACCTGGTTTTATATGTGAAACTATTTATTCAACAGTGCATTTTTCTTGACCACTACAAGGCCAAATCTTAGTATTTAGTGGGATGAGGGGCAACACCCCATCATATTATGTGGAGCAGGTGCAGGTGAGGGCTACTGAAGCCTGCAGCCATGCTGAAAACTGCACATTATATACTAAAGAAAGAATGAGCTAACTTTAAAAAGAAAGCGCAACACAGCAAAAGACTCAAAAGAAATAAAGCAAGGTCTTGTTATTGGCCATGGATTATCCCAAGAAAATGTAAGAAATGAAGAACATACTTTTTTTTCTTTTCTTCGTTTCACATTTTACATGGGACAGGCAGTCAGCAGGGGATCATCAAGGACACTGTACTCCCAGAGAGGCTTCTCCGATCAGATGGGGGTGGACTGCAGTGGAAGGTTGGACTGGGCCAATGGTCCCCTGTCAGCAGGCAGGCTTTTGGAGGGGCCAGGGGATATAAAACAAACTGTGTCATGAGATTTTGGGCTTCTTTGCCCTGGCCCTAGCCTGTCTTTTGTCCTTTTTGCCCTGGCTCCACACCTGCTTTCCCTCTCTCTGTCTCCCCTCACCCACTCTCTCTCCCCCCATTCCTCTTCCATTGTCCTTCCCCCTTCTCTTGTCTTTTCTAGCCCTCTTTAGTAGGGCAACTCCTTCGTTTGTTTGTTTGTTTATCATTATAAATAAACGGTTCTCAGATAAAAGGTTGTCTCGGTTGACTTAATTTCCTTCCAGGCCATCTGTTTTTAAAAGAACTCCTTGCAGTTCCCCACAGTGGAACGCAGCAAAGGGACAGCAGAAAATCAGACTTTGTGCACGACATCTGTGCTGCAGAGCTGCCTGTCTTGCTGCTGCTGGTCTTACCCAAATGAGCAGAAAGGGCTGAGGGCACCAGACAGTGGGGCTGCTCTTCAAATCTCCCGGAAAGCGGTATTCCTGTTTGGAAGTGAGGATCATGCATTTGGTTTCTTTTTGGGAGCATTGTGAGCACACGAGATCTGCTGAGGAAATACGCAGAGATGTGCCGGGTGGGTTCCGTCTATATCTTGTTCTCTCCATATTTCCGGCCCTATCCCGGCGCTGTTCCCTTCCCTATCCCGATCCTATCCCGGCGCTGTTCCCTTCCCTGTTCCGGCCCTATCCCGGCGCTGTTCCCTTCCCTATCCCGGCGCTGTTCCCTTCCCTATCCCGGCCCTATTCCGGCGCTGTTCCCTTCCCTATCCCGGCGCTGTTCCCTTCCCTATCCCG
>VZTJ01003629.1:148027-162273 GCA_013397795.1 Orthonyx spaldingii
GGCGCAGCACGGGCGCAGCCGCAGCCCCAGCGCGGGTCCGGCCCTTTGTGCGCGGCGCGTCCCCCCCCGCGGCCGGCGGCAGGAGGCGGAGGCGGTGCCGGAAGCACCGCGGAGCAGCAGCAGCAGGAGGAGGAGGCGGGGGCCGAGGCGGAGAGGGAAGCGCTGTGCAGAACCTCGCCCGCCCGCGCCGCCGCCGCCGCCTGATGCCGCGGCGCCGTTCTGCCTCCGGCCCGGGGAGCTGCATGGCTGGGCATGGGGAGCGCCGCGCCCTCCCGCGCCGCCGGGGCTGAGCCGCCGCTCGCCGCCCTCCGGCTGCTGCTGCTGCTGCTGCTGCTGCTGGGCGCAGGTACCGCCGAGCGGGGCCGGGAGGGGCGGGAGCGCAGCCGCTGCCCTCAGACGCGAGGAGCTGGCGGGTGCTTTTCCTTCAGGTGAAGCCTTTCCTGAGGGGGGATCCGCGAGCTGGGCCTACGTGGTCCGGACAGGAGAAGGCTGAGAGGGGATCTCGTTAATGCATGTAAATGTCTCCGTCCGAGAGGATGGTGCCAGACTCTTTCAGTGGTGCCGAGCGACAGGAAGAGGAACGATGATGATAAACTAAAACACGGAAAGTTTCACCTCAGCATGAGAAAGAACTTGTTTGCATTAAGGGTGGCAGAGCACTGGAACAGGCTGCCATGGAGCCTCCCTCTCTCGAGGCTTTCAAACCCCACCTGGGCACGTTCCTGTGTCACCTGCTCCAGGTCACCCTGCCTTGGCAGGGTGGTTGAACTAGATGATCCCCAGAGGTCGCTTCCGCCTTAAAAATTGTGTCATTCTGTGATTTATTCGACTGTTTGATAACTTGACAGACTTGCTCAGCTAGCCTGATTTATTTGTGATTAAAATAATATTGCGAATACAACTGAAGGGAAATGGAAGTTTTGATGCTTTGAAAGTCTGGCTTTAAACCCAGTGTTCGCTTGAAACGCAGCGTTCCTTGCTTTAAACCCAGCTTGGCACAGGTCTTTTTTGTGTATCTGAAAACACAAAAGTTGATTGTTTCTAGGGGGTTTTTTTCTGTATTTTGCAGAGGTATATATGGCTTGCACAAAGAAATTTTCAGCTTACTTACACAATTAATGGTCATGCTTATCTGTAGGTGGAGAGTTCATCGTTCTACTTTGTGTTGTGTTGGGATTTTGACAGGAGATTTGTGTTAGCTACACATCACTGGCAAAATATATTGCCCTTATAAATTCATGGTTTGGATATTCAGAGTAAGTCATGTGAGTACTGACTCAGGAGGGTCAGCTAAGGGCCAGGCAGAGAAATTGCTGATGTTCTCTCATCACTGGGTGCATTGCAGAAAACAGCTGTTTAAAAATGAAAAATGTTATTTTCCACTTCTCACAGCTCAGGAGTTTCTCTTAGATATATTACGTTTTTCCCTTTTTTTTCACTCTTCCATTAATCTTTATAGGCATTTTTGTGGTGTTCAAAACCCACCTTATGACAGTGAGAAATTACAGATCAATTTGTCACGTTCCCACAGATGAATTTTAGTAGATAGTTTTGCGTGCTTGGACAGCTGTTGCTTGAAGTTATGCACATGTTCTTTAGGAAGGTCTGTTTTCTCTTTGGATGGCAGGAAATGCGCTCTCTCCTGGTTTTAACCTGTGTGAAAAATGTGGCTCTGTTTCCCTTTGTGTGTTAACAGCCTCGTTCATTTAATTTCTGCTCCTGGTAAGTTCTTGCATAGAAGTTACCTTCAGAAGGCCATTGTTAACTGCCATGAGAATCTGGAAGGATTTCAGGTCATCACTGTGAGAAGTGTGGAGGAATCAACTGTAAAGCTCCAGTTTGCTTGTGAGGATGTTGGCGGTGCTTTTTTATGGAAATCGGTCATCAGATGAGGTGTGACTGGTTTGCTGGTGTGAACTGAACTGCGTAGCAGTTATACACATCTGATAACTGCTTCAGGCTTTTGTGCGGAGAGGGTTTCTCTCCCCCTTGTCTTACTGCTCAGTTGTGCTCTGAGAGGTGCAGCTACTGCACTGCGCTGGTGCCTTCGCTGAAAACTTGCGCTTCAGACAACTGGCTTTTTTCACTCATTAGTCCCAAAAAAAAACCGAGCAGTGAAGCTTTAGCTATGGCAGTGCCAGGGAAATAAAGCAAACTGCTTGTCTGCTTACCATCCCCTAGAAACCATCCTCCCCACACCCTGGTTTCTAGAAGAGAACTTGATTTTTGCTTTATTCAGTCTTATTTTTGTCTAAACATTTTTGGACAGACATGTCTAAACATCTAAACAATGTCTAAACATTACTTTGTTGCCTTTACCACATTCTTCTGAGGAGCAGAATTCTGTATAAAATTTCAGTCACTTTTGTAAAGCACTGAAAGACTAAATGGACACTTCTTTATTGACTAAGTGATTAATTTAAACACAGAATCACATCATCACCTTGGTACCTGGAAAGAAATGTGTGGCTTATACTTGACAGGACCTACTGCTCTTAATTTTCCTCTGGACCATATGAAGTAATGGATTAACACATCATGAGTCCTGTCAGCCTGCGAGATACTCTCAATTGCTGTCTTTCTATCTCGCAACCTCTTACTTTCTCAAATGCAGTGTTTCCCTAATGGGTGAGCACTTTAAGTTTCTGTCAGGTTGTTGTCTGTGGTACTTGTGGGAGTGGAAAGGGGCCTTGCCACCTAAGAGGTTTGCTTTATGTCTTTCTGCTGTCTCTGTCGTGCTTAGGTGACTGTCAGCTGCACACATCTTGTGGAATCCAGAAGTGCACCACTGATTTTGTGTCCTTCACCTCCCAACTGAACACGGCTCTGGAGGACTTTGATGTGGAGTTCTGCAAGGCCCTGCGGGCGTATGCCGTATGCACCTATCGCAATTCCAAAGCATGCCGTGGGAACCTGGTCTACCATTCCGCGGTGCTCGGGATCGGTGACCTCATGACCCAGAGGAACTGCACCAAAGATGGACCCACGTCTTCCACCAGCCCTGAAATCACCCAGGACCCTTGCAATTACAGTGGCTACACAGAAGCCAGAGAGCATCAGGGAGGAGAGAAGACTCCTCCTCCTACTTACCTGTTCTGTGGCTTGTTTGGGGATCCTCACCTGAGAACTTTCAAGGATCACTTCCAGACGTGCAAGGTGGAAGGCGCTTGGCCCCTCATAGACAATAACTACTTATCAGTGCAAGTGACCAATGTGCGTGTGGTCCCAGGATCCAGCGCTACTGCTACAAATAAGGTACAGATCTTTTTTGTGCACTGTGCTTGCATGGAGAAGTAAAAGGCCAAGACAGTTAAGTAATTTAGCCCTTAAGAGTGAAGAAGTGTAGCAGCTTGAGAATCTTCTATGCAGTAGTATAAAAAAGTAAAACCCTTAGCACCTTCTTCTCCGATCATAAAACAAAATAGGTTCTTTTCTTCCTTCTGGTCCTGCTCATGACAGGAAGACCTGTGCGTATCACCACACAAGCCTGTAAGGATACTGATTCAACACTTTGAAACAGTTATTAGATTATTGTACATCTGTGACTGCCACTGCACTAATTAGAAATTTAAAAAATCAGAATGCTTTGGGTTGGAAGGGGACTTAAAGAAGAAAACAGTGTATGTCTCTGCTTTTCATTAATTTGCTACACTGCATTGCTATAACAGTGGAAAACAAATAATACTGAAAGTGGGACAAAATCATAGTTATCAGAACACAGGTTCAGAGCAGGAACAAGACAGGGAACTGCAGAGAATTGAGGAGGTAGCAAGCTAAATGGTTGTGAGAAAGACTTAGTACCTTGACTTTAGTAAACAACCAGTGGCCTTAAAATTGTGCCAGGAATATTAAACCCTTGTTGAGACAGGCAAGACTTAAGATTGCACTCCTCTCAGATACTCGAGGTGTCTAGAGTAGGAATACATCCACTAGTATTTGATAACTGATGCCATTTCCTTAAGAAAAGTCCTTGTCTCTTTCTGCTGAATGCAGGTGGCAAGTGTGTTCGTCAATTCTTAAGCACACATTTGAATCTGGTGTTGTGACATATCTCTTTTGGAGAGAAAGGACTTTTTTTTAAAATTGTGGTAGTTCTTGTATTGTCAAGCTGCATCAGGCTATATGTACACAGCTTCAAGACATCTACACCAGAGAACTTTCACTGTGCTGTTAAGCTTGGAAGTAGACTTTTTTAATTACTGGAGTCAGAAGTAGGAGTTGTCTGTCACAGCAGGTTAGAGCCTACACATCTTCTGGATGTGGAGTTGGTTGTGCAGTAGTATTAATATGGGAAAACCAGTTTTATTACTAAATTTATGCTGCATTCTGAAGTATTGACTAATGGCAGTGCTTGTGTGAGTGAACAGAGATTGAACCAAAACTAATTAAGAAATGAAGAAAATTACATTTTCTTAACTTGTGGCTGTTTCAAAAAGTCTTCATTGTGAATGAGTTCTGAAGGTGTATAAAATAAGGGGATGAGGCTAATGTGAATAAGCTTTGCAAAACAGTCACTGGCAGTCTGCTCCAGTGGCCTTTATTCTAAAGACTCCTAAATAAGTGGAAGAAAAAGCTGCATTTTGTAATCTGCAGTAAGCTTGTATATCCAGTTTTGCTGAAGTCTTGCAGAATTTCCTTTATTTCCTTGTTCCTGATAGTAGTAGAGGAAAAAGTTGAGACTCCTGTGTACAAATTGTGTAGATGCCTGTGGTGTGATTGTAGTAGATAGGTGATCTTAACTTTAACTTTGAAAGTGATTGACTGTGGTAGCACGATGTGCTGGTATATGTCTTCTCAAAGAGAGAACGAAGCGAACACCAGGAGTAAATGTATGCACATACTGAGGAAAAGTACAGTTTTAAAATGTGTGCCTTCTGTCTTTTATTTGTTCTCCATAAGGGTTTTTTGGTGTTTTTCTTTGACTTGGGTAAAAAGGTTTTTTCCTCTTTTGTAGTAGTCCCTGTCATTGCCCAAGTACAGCTGAGTGTGCAGAAAAAATTAAATAAAACAGGATTTATGGTTTACAATACTAGAAATATTTCTAATGCTGATAGACCTTACATGTTGTACAGTCCTTGAATTTTTTTTTTTTTGGCAGATAACAGGATTTAGCACAACTGTTGTAGGCAATGAAGGTTGTTTGAATGTACAAGTGACTTAGAAGATAAGTTCTAATATCTCTAATGCATCCTCTTGACTCTGTTATTTCTAGTAGGAGCAGGCTACTGTAAATGAAATAGAAAAGGCTTTTTAAGCTGCACTACCACTACTAATTTCATTGCTGTAACATTTTCCTCTCCTCTCCAACCATTTTGACTGTGGTTCACCATCTGCTGCTGGATGTACTTAACTGATTTTGGCCACAGGGTACCTTAAAGGACTTCTAAAGAGCTGCACTTCAGTGACATTTATCTACATAGTGTAATCCCTAGCTGAGAGCATGCCAATAGGTCTTCTCCATTCTTTATAAGAAAAGGTTTCAGAATGTTACTTTCTTCTAGTCTGGCTGTTTTTTCATTGCATGTATTTGAAATAGATGTTTAATGGGAAATAAAAACAAAGGTATATGCTGAACTTAAATTGTACACAAGCCAAAGCAAATACTAACCTAATTAGTCCACTCTAAAGCAGGCCTAGTGAGGGGAAGGACAGTAAGAGTAGAAAATTTAGTTTTTCCTGAATGCATTTTTTTAGGGGAAGTGGTTTAAGAAGCCATAGAAACAGAATGTTTAATCTTTACCCCATTGTCCTTTTGAAAGGTGCAAACCATCACTTGCCCTTGTAGGAAGTTAGTATTTTTCAGTTTTATCCTAGCTTTCTGATGTACCAGTCTTTGAGGGATTTGGTAATGAAGGCAACATTATATTTGAAGTTTTCTTCTCTCTCCAAAACCTAAGAGACTGTGGAACCCCAGCAGTCTGAGGACTGTCCAGTAAGGTCATAAAGGACAAGAGAATGCCAGGAGGACACTTCAAATAAGAATGTGAGGAATAAAAGCATGTTGTTCCTCCTCCACCCCTCACTGCACATCTGGCATGAAAGGATGAAAAGCAGGAAAACTTTTCCTTGAATTCCTTAATTGGAAGAGCACATTTTGCGAGAGTTGTGTACTTATTCACAAAAATGCTCTTGACAGTTTGTAGGTGTTTTGCATATTTGTGTTACCTGTAGTAACATCTGTTTTTCACCATGAACAAAGGTATCGTATATTCTCTGGTCTAGCTGAAACTTGAAACTCCAGGTTTTTTGAGCTTGCCTGATGTGCTTATGCTTCTTGGCATAGGATCCTAGGGTCTTTCCAATGGAGAAGGAGGATCATCACCAAGTAACTCGGAAACTGAGTTTAAGCTCTTCTTCCTTTTTCTTTCTGATGGACTTCTTGTATGGGTTTTGAGTAGGTCACTGGCATTATTTATGTTTGATTTCTCCAGCTTTAGATAAAGTGCTTCCCTGTCTTGGAAGTGGTTTTGCAATTCCCTGAGAATAAATGTCTTTTACTGGGAGCAAGTAGGAAAGGTATTTTAGACTGCACTAAATAGAAGGTTGGGGGTTTTTAAATTTTATTTATTATGTGCTTTATTTGGAGGGGTACAAAGTCTTTATTGCCTTTTGCTGCTGTGACAGGTGTTCTGGATATCACTACAGTAATTGTCCCTGAATACCAAATGAGGCAGAGATGCTTGGGGTTGCCAATGGAAAGCTTTCCTTCTTGTTTGGTGATGTCTTCTTGTTTGCATTAGTTGGAAATAGAGGTTTTCCTGTCCTGTTGTTTTGTAGTAGATAGCTTGAGGTGAGAGAGTGAATTTAAGGACATGGAGAAGGAAAAACTACAGAGCTTTTTACTGTAGTGATTTATTTGGTATAAACCTTGGAACCAGGGAATTGGTGCTATCAGTAGGTTAAGGGAATTTTGGGGATAAATGTGCTTTTTCCCAGAGTCAAAACACTTTAAATATCTCTTTTGTGGCATGGCCTCAATTTTTGCAGGAAATCATTGCAGAGTGAGCACAGTGTAATAGAAAAACAACTGAAAGGTAACTGGAAGATAAATGTTCTAAATGTTTTAAGAAGTAGAAGGATCAGGTAACTGGTCACATGCCATTGTTCTTTTCATCTTTATAGACTTTTTGCCTAAGGTAGAGATGACTTTTTCTTATTTCACAGAAGCAGCTTATAATACAGTTTGTTGGAGGTTGTCATAGAATCATTTAGTTTGGAAAAGACCTTTAAGATCATTGAGTCCAGTCGCAAACTGTCAGTTGCACCACTAAACATGGTCCCTAAGTGCCATGTCTACGTGCCTTTTAAACATTTTTGGGCATGATGACTCAAGAGGCTGGGAAGCCTGCTCCAATGCTTGACAACTCCTTCAGTGAAGAAATTTTCTCTAATAGCCAATCTCCACAGCACAGCTTAAGGCAATTTCCTCTCATCCTATCACTTGCTACTTGAGAGGAAAGCCTGACTCCCACCTGGCTACAACCTCCTCTCCAAGAGCTGTAGAGAGCAATGAGTGTATTGTGGCACTAGAGAAGACAAGTACAAGAATTCAAGAGCTGAAAGTATTGTTTTTGTTTAAGGCACACAAGCCAGGCACCTTCTACAAATACTTTAAGATCTTCCAGAAACTTCAGTTTTACAACTCGATAACACCATCATTGAAAGGTTTTGCATGTGCAGTGGAATTTAAGAAAGCTTTGTGTTCAGTGTACTCGTCAGTACTGGCATAAGTAGGAGTGGGAGGATGAAGTCCGAAATTAAATGTGCAAATTTTATGTGTGGGATTTGTTTTGTTTTAGTAATCTTACTATAGCTGATATTTATTTATTGTATCCTCAGATAAGCCTCTGGAAACCTTTTGTTTCATCTTCCACGGCTCCTCGCTGCAGAAGAGCTCTGTATGTGCCCAAAAAACAAGGCTGATACTTCGATGGTTTCAAAAATCTCCCTTCATGTGAAGATTCTGGCATTTGGATTTTTCCATCCTAAGTTTAGAAAGGGCAGCTAATCTCTAGTCTGTATACAGTACTGCATAAGCAGCTTTGTGAAGGTGTTCTTGGGACCCAGACAGGGTAAAAAGTACTGTAGGTACATAGACATATGTAACACGTGTTAAGTTTGTTAGAAAAAACCTTTTTCGCTTTTTAATGCTCTCTGTTACATTGAGAATTTAGAGAGAAAGCTCTGCAATGAAATTTTGCTTCAACTCCCTTTGAACAGGTTCTGGAATATCTGTCAAGTACCAGGGTATGATATTGAGGTAGGAGTGTGTGATAAGACAAAGCCCATGGAGCACTCTGGTTTTACTGATCTGGTCTGTGGATTAGATGGATGGCACATGACAGACAACAGAATATTCAAAACCCGTGTCTTGAGCTGCAATATTTAAATACAAGTATGTCCTTGGACGATCTTAATGATCTCTGTTGCTTCTGTTTGGAGTGTCCTTGCAACATACGCAGAGGCCTTTATTCATCTTATAGTCCTTCAGCTCTCATTCAGCATCTAGTGTTATTGCTAATCTTAAATTAGGGTGAAGGCTTCTTGTTCTTCCTCTGTGTTCTGAAATTGTGTGCATTTCTTTCTTGCAAATGAGGGAGTTCTGGAGAGAGCAGTTTGGTGGCTGCTTCCTGATAAATTTTGCCAGGTGCTTTGCTTAAAGGTTTTATCAAGCAGCCAGTTCAGTGTCTCATTAAAACAATGAACTCTTTTTGACTCCAGGCTTGTTCAGGTGATAAGGAGCCTTACAGCTTTACTTCTGCATATGTGTAAATCATTCTTTCCTCGCTGAACAAGGTAAATGTGCTCAAGGAAACAGCAATGCTTCTTTGTCTGAGCAGGCTGAGATAGAAGTCTGTTTCATCAACACTGTGTTACACAAAATAAAAGGCCTGATTTACTGCGTGATGGCCTGGATTATATGCAGAAATACTAATCTCTTGAGAGACCTCAAGTTTCTCTTCTGGAGATTGCTGAGCTTCCTTTACTAAGCACAAAGCTGTGATGTGATCTTTACAGCAACAGGGGCATTTGTGCATTTTCTGGATTTTGGACATAAGCGTTCCAGCTCAGCTGTGGTTCACAGACATCAGTTTACCAAATTACTTCATTACAGATGCTCTCAAGCTATATAGCTGATATATCTCAAGCTGTATAGCTGATTAATGCAAGGAAAAACCATTGGAAAAATCCAATCAATACTAGTGAGAACATATGAAGTCAAAATAGTAAGTGTTGTCTGTGTTATGAGACAAACACTGCCAAAGCATCAACTACCGGGGATAAACCAAATACTGAAAATAAATGTAATATTGTTTATGGTATGTCTGCATACCCCAAAGAAGAAATTGTTGCAGTGGGAGGAGAGAAGTGAGAAGACTTATGTCTTACACTAGTGGTATAAAGAGGTGAGGCTAGTGAGGGCAGAAGTTTTATTCAAATTGTTAGTAATTGGCTCTTGATTTAACGTCAAGCTCTTACTTTAAAACAGAGAGGCAGAAATAAAAGTTGTGCAGAAGTGTGGTGATTAACTGACACTAAAATGTGAGGTTGCTGTGGAACAGATTTTAAGTTTAACATTAGTTTAATAATCCCTTCTGATATGTTTTGGAGTAATAGGAGCTTCTTACCAGACTGCGTAAATGGTAGACTGTAACTAATTTGATATGATCAGTTAATGATGAAAATAATTATTAGAATACTTACTCTTGGTGCAGAGTGTCTTTTGACCTTTTCAATAAGTCATTCCCCTCTAGAACTCTAAAGGAAGTAGTGTATCTGTTTGTAATATTTAGATGTGAATGTTTATTATAATTTTTGTTTTAGGAAGAGCTGCTAGACACTCCGAACCTGGTCTGCCATATAGCCTAGTTATTCCTTTCAAGTAAGACTGGAGGACCTGCTTTGACTTTTGTTGTGACTTACTCCAATAAGTAGAAAGGTTTTAAAAGGCTAATTCTAACCTTAAAAAAAATAATTAATTGCTTTATGCTAATGAGTTTGGTGTTGGAAGTCACTCACTCTTCAAAGGCATGTCTTTGAGTATCTTTCAGTCTTGCTTTATTTCTCTGTGGGCACATTTTCAGCAACAGTGGACTCAAAAGCATCAAACCTCCTAGTTCCTGGGACAATGTATCCAGGACCCCTAAGCTGTTATTTGACTAACTGTTCTTCCTGGTCCTGATTACACCTTCCTCTGATTTTGCATGGTGCCTTTCTGGTTTTGCCACAGTGGCCAGCATTGAGGGAATTGCTCAGTCCTTATGCTTCTCTGTCATTGCAGGATGCATTCCAAAGTGTTAAGAAACTGTCGGGCAGGAGGTAGTTGTGACGCCTAATTAAATATAAAGTGTTTTCTTTTCCTGACCTCAAGGCTGTTGCCATGTGCTAATAGTCTTGCTTTCAGGCCAGCACAAGAACAAATTTAACAATTGCCATGTGGTAAAATACCACTTTAAGCAAGTGTATTCCTTAGGCATGAGTTGTGGACAGCTGTCAAGTTTTAAGGTAGTGGGCAGTTCCAGATATATTCACTTACAAAATGGAAAGGGGATTGAGATGAAGATTTCTTTCCACTAACTTTGCTTTTTTCCCCCACTCCCCCACAGATAACTGTTATCTTCAAATCATACCAAGACTGTACAGATCAGAAAGTGTATCAAGCAGTGACTGGTGACTTGCCTGCAGCTTTTGTTGATGGTACAACAAGCGGAGGAGATGGGAACACCAAGAGCCTGCAGATCGTGGAGCGAGTCAGCGGCAGGTACATTGAGGTGCACGCGAGGTACATCGGCACCACGGTGTTCATCCGCCAGCTGGGGCACTACCTGACGCTGGCCATCCGCATGCCCCGGGAGCTGGTCCTGGCCTACGAGGAGAGCCAGGACCTGCAGCTGTGCATGAACGGCTGCCCCGCCAGCGAGCGCATCGACCGCAGCGGCCTCCTGCCCCTGCCCGGGATGGGAGCGCTGCTCCCCCGCGGTGCTGCTGCTCACCCCCCAGCAGGGTACACGCTGGAGACAGCCACCACCACATGCCACGAGAAGATGCTTGTGAAGGACATCTATTTTTACTCGTGTGTGTTTGATCTGCTCACCACTGGCGATGCCAACTTTACAGCTGCTGCTCACAGTGCCTTGCAGGATGTGGAGGCGCTGCACCCCAGCAAAGAGCACTGGCATATCTTTCCCAGGAGTGGAGGTGCTGCTGTGGGCGGGGATAGCAAATTGTTTGTCAGTCTTGGACTTCTGTGCTTGATCCTTGTTGCATATTTGCAAGATATTTTTTTGTTTGAACTGTAACAAAATTTTGAAATATATATTGTCATAATATATTGAGTAAAGATGAATATATATGTATATACCATGTATATGAAGGGATGTTTTGTCTTGGGGCATCTACCAGATTGGATGTTAACTGTTTTCATGTATGTTTGATTCAGTATTTTATGTATCTTATTTGTTTTACAGTTGTTGAAATGTTTTATAATGTCCCTACATTGGGACCTGATAGAAAGCACTTTATTTTTTACATATTAAATATTTAAGTGTGTATCTGAGTAACTGTGTATTACATGTGAAATACTCAATGCTCTCTCTAAGTACTACTTGATTTAACACTTTTTTTTTAACTGAATTAACTTGTGGTTTTTTGTCCAAGAGAGCTTTAGTTAATGTCAAACATGGATGTTTTGAAGCTAGTGAGTGGTCTCTGGAGAGAGCAGAGAGAGCTTAAACTTAGAGGGAACACTTTTTTTTCCCTCCAGTTGTCTGTGTTATAGAAGGCTACAGATCTATATTTTTTTTCATGTTTGGAAACCCCACAATGTGTCAGTCTATGCAAAATGTTTTAGATGTGGTTCATCAGTATACCAGTTCATCAGTATACCGTATACATCATATATGTGTGTATGTAAAAGAGTGGCTGTGCAGTGTGTAAATATTTGAAATTATTATAATAGAAGAATAGTTGCCGGCTCTGCTGAGGAGCATCAGTAAGGTGGTGTAAGTAACCCCTGGTGGGGTGCACAACAGTTGGGGATATAGACCACATGCTGGGCAGGAAATCTATAAATAAAGTCTCAGTTTGTCTCCTAGCCAAATAGGATGGATAGGATATTGGATAAGAATGTGCTGAATACAATTGTTACACTTCTTGCAGATGCTTGTTTCCCTCTGCTAAATAAGATGTGTAGATTTATAACCAGCAGCTGCAAACTAGGCCAGTTTATTGAAAAGACAGTGTGAGGGAACCATTCCCTCAGGATCCCAGTTGTACAGTTCCTTTGTAGTGTTTGCAGAGATACAAGAACTTTAATGCAGTGATCTCTGTTATTGCTGCATCCCTCCTGAGACACATTATGAAAATTCTCTTTTCAAGTTATTGGAGGACTCCCAGACCAGAAGAACCCTGGAATAGAAAATTATTTGCTGTAAAACTAAAGAAGAGATGGTGAAATATGAATAGGTGATGCAGAAGAGTCCATAAGATTACTGAACTTAATGTAACAAGATGATCTGCTAAGTATATGTGGAGTATTTCAGCTGCAAGGCTAATCACACAGTGTGAAGGTAAATTGAAAGTGCCAAAACGTCAAAGAAGTTATGTCAGATAAATACCAAGAAATACAGACCTAATAAACCTAATCACAACTTAGAAAAACGTAATCACAGCTTAGGATGTTGCTTCGCTAAGCTTATGTTACAGCTAGAAGTTGAGGTGTGTGAGAAATAATCTTACCTGGTAGATGTATCAGTGAAATGAGTTGTGGAAATTGCTGTAGAAGGCAAAAGGAGCTTTAAATATGTTTACTGTACAGAGGAGGCAGCTGTCACACCTGTAGGAGTTTACTCTCACAGGAGTGTCAGTCTAACACCGCAGGCTCTGCAGAAGGCTGTGTAACGTGGTCATCAGTGTTTTAATGCAACAACCACTCAGCTATTACCGAAGCTGTCTGTTGCTGGCCTTTGTCTCAAGCTAGGCTTGGATATTAGTGGCTTACTCAAAAGGGTTTTTTAAGTGTCTTCTAGAGTTTTCCTAACCATATGCTAACAGAGCTTGTAACAACAGATGATGATAGTTCTCTGTAGTTGTGGATTCTGACAACTTCCTTAGTAAGCACGTTGCAGGACTGGCAGAGACTGGATGCCAAATCCTTTATTTTGTGTGTACAGAAGGCTCCTAAACAAGGATATTATAAAAAGAAATAGTAGGCTCAATTGCCTGTCAAACCAAAAATTCTTTTCTTCCTGGAAAACCTGTCTGGAAGAAAGATCTGCATAGAGCATCTGTTAAGTGGAACACAACCTGAGAGTACAACCTTTTGTTCTTACGGTCAAGTTACAGACCTTCAGTATTGCATTTCCTTTCAGACTGCTGCTGTACTGCCAGAAAGTGGATCACCAACTATTTACATTCTCTTACTTTAGCATTATGGCTACCATGCATTTATTTTATGAGTTTTGAGGCTGTGCAAGTGGCTGTTTACTTATATACACTCCAAAGTAAAGCAAGCAATGTTGCAAGTTTTGTATTGCCTAATGAAGAGTTTCATTAGTGGAGGTATTTTGAAAAAAAGCCCAGGAGGCTCATGGCTTTTTTTTTCTGAGACACACAGCACAGTTTAAAATCTTTTCATTTTCTTCATGTAAGTACAGCTATGGTGTTTTCCACTGAAATTTTCATGCTTTGATTATTTAATGCCTGTCTATGTCTTGACTAATATAAATTCTTTTCTGTCTTTCCCTGTTGCAGCTGTTGAAGACTGCTATGTATACAATGTCCAGACAGGACTAGTAATTATTCCTTTTTTTTAGCAGGTGTTCTGTGCTTTTTATGAGATAAGCATTCTTTGTTTTGTGCTGCTACTTCTTTTCAACTATATTCAAAACGAACAAGGATTGTGGGGATCAATGTTGTCCATTGGATTTTATCGTTCTTGTTAATTATCTCGCTATGGAGAGCAGCATAGCCACAGATTGAGTACAAGTATGCAGGTAAATTTGTTATGCTGATGTAAAGCAATTGCGTCTGATCGGATTCAGAATTCTTTATGTTTGTAAACTAAACTTTGTTGACATTAAAAGCTGCTGTTAGTAAATTAACTGTGAACAGTAAGATTGATTACAGTTTTTGTGTGGTGGTATCAACTCATTAACTAGATACAGGAAGGAAGGCAGGGAGGAAGGAAGGCAGGCGGGAAGGAAGGAGAGGGAGGGAGGGAAGGAAGGAAGGAGGGAAGGAAGGAA
>VZTJ01003629.1:162749-244251 GCA_013397795.1 Orthonyx spaldingii
GAAGGAAGGAAGGAAGGAAGGAAGGAAGGAAGGAAGGAAGGAAGGAAGGAAGGAAAGGAAGAAGGAAGGAAGGAAAGGAAGGAAGGAAGGACGGAAGGAAGGAAGGAAGGACGGAAGGAAGGAAGGACGGAAAAATTTCTATCCCAACAGGTTTCAAAGCTTTTCCAAAGTTTCAAATTACATTTGTACAGAAAATTCTCTTCCTCCTTAAATGCTGCTCTGATGGTCAGGCATAAGCCTTTCACAGAACCATAGAATCACATATACAAATAGAATATCCTGAGTTGGAAGGGACCCACAAGAATCATCAAGCATGCAATGATTTTACCTAGCACTTGAGCTAAATACTCAGGAAATGGCCAGAGATGCCAGGAGTAAGGGAGAGGAGGATTTAGGAAAGTAGAATGTGCTTAAGAAGTCAGAAAGTTTCATAGTGGTAATAGAACACTCATAAGCCTACAGAAAGCACTTTGGACAAAGAAATTAACAGCTTTGGTCAGAAGCTTAATACTGGCCTTACTCAAAAGATAATACGACTCTAACTGCTGCCTGAACTGTAGCAATATGTGACAACTTCAACTCCTTGATGTTATTGGTACCCATCCGGAACCCTGAAGTGAAGAGCTTTTACTGAAAATCTTCTCTTGCAAGGGGTCAGCCTAGGGTGGTATCTTTGGCACAAAAACATCCCATCTAGTAGCCTAGTTCTGGGAAGCACAGTGACACAGTTTATGAAGGTGCAATATTCAGTAATATTTATCCAGTAATTGTACTTTTTGTATGTGTCTTTGATGGGAATATGGAAAAAGGCTCGATCTCACACTTTGTTATCCAGCAATGATTTTTAAATGTGACTTCACATCATGTAATTCACCTATTCTACCTCTGTTTTTATGGACACAGCTGAATCCCCTTTACACCAATAATAATGTTTATTACTAAGAGATGTCTCTATTACTGTCTCAGGAGGAGAATACCTCTCTCAATTAATAAGCAAGAGTTAGGTGGGAAAAACTAAAAAAAAAATTACAAAGAAACAAAAATCAGCATGTCTTTTCCCTGGATTTTATGTTTTTTATTTGTAAAAATTAACCAGAAAAAGTCAGTGCCAGGGAATTAAGTTTATTTTAAGAGTTTTCCAAATATGAAAGCAGGAACTGGTTTAAAAGAAGGTTACAAACAAAATCAAGCTGTCAGCATCAGTTTTCTCAAAAGTGTAAATGGGGTGGGTCTTTGTAAGGCACTAGGCATCTAGGTTGTCTCAGCATCTAGGAGAGTGTGATGCTTTGGGCCTGACCAGACAGATTTATAGGTTTTCATAACTGTGAGTGAATGAGGCACATGATGGGTCCAAAATGTATTCAAGGAATCTATTGGTTTTGCTGAGAAGGTCTGGAGCATGAGTGATAGATTCTAGTCTATTGCAGAGCCAAGGCTTATAGTCTTACTTCAGTGCAGAAAAGCTATTAAATGGCTCAGTAATTTTGTTAAGCTGGGCCAAATATTGACACATCTTGGCTGGCTTGCCATTTGGGTGCTTCCAATGTGTCCAGGTAGTGGGGTGAAGGTCCATTTTCTTCAGAGGAGGAAGATATACCTCAGGTTTTCTGGGGAATACAGGAGGCTGTAATCAACCTTTGTATTTTTCTGGAAATTCAGTTGCAGTGAAGAAAGGAAGACAGGGACCAGCTTTGTCTGGTACAGTTTTGCAAGCTTCGTTGGCTGACCAGCCAATCCCTGCTAAGAAAATTTGTGTGTAGTAAGGCCATCAAATGCGACATAATTGACCTTGTATTTCTGACTTTTATGGACATAATGTTTTGTTCTAGTTTGAAGACAGGTGTCTGCTAAGGAAGGCAGGAGCCTCCCTTGGAATAGGAAATGTAATCCCCTTCCCTCCGAATTAGTATAATTTTGAAATTAAAAGGGGCTTTCAGGCAATGTTGTGGGAAAAGGAATAACAGTTCTTTACTTATATATATATATATATATCAAGACAGACAAACAACAACAATGGCAACCACAACAAACAAGAACAGAGCAAACCCCCAGTCCAGTCTCTTCTTGCTCCCTGTTAGCAATTGGGCAGGACGGGTGCGATGGCTCCTCCTCGGCTGCAGGGGGCGCTGTAGCGCAGGTCTCGGCTGTCTCTCCCTGGCAGTGATGGCAGGCGCGGCCCCAGCAGGGATGGAGCCTGGACTTCTTGTGGGCAAAAACCCCGAAGCTGCAGCAGGGGTCCGGCAGGGCTGGGCAGGGCAGGGCAGCCCGACTCCCAAACCACGGCTGGCAGGGGCTGGCTCCGGGAGAGGCAGGCAGGCAGCAGGAGCCAGGAAAACTCCACAGTGGTGACAAGCAACGGCAGCTTCCCTCTCTTCTGAATGCCGAGAGGCAAAGAGAGCGAGCTACTGCTCCCCTTCCCTTTTCCCAGCCCAGCTGTCCCGAGATCTCTGCCTCCTTCAAGAGGGAATGTCCAAATAAGGGAATAGCTACTTAGAAGTTTTTTTATTCCACTTGTCTTTCTATTGTTTTTCCTAAGCACCCAGTCGTTATGGTGTCTTAGCAACATATGGGCAAAAAATTCTCTTAGATAAGAGAAACAAAAAGAAGGATTCCAAACCCCAACATGTTTCACCAGAGGAGATGGCACATACTTCACTCTGTAATTGGTTATGTACTCAAAGGGAGCCTTGTTTTTCTGGACCAGATTCAGAGGTTTGCAACTTTGAGTGGCAACCAGTCCCCTGTAGAAACAGTCATTCTGGACAATGGTTCTGTGGTAGAAATTTTTTTTTTTTGTTGGTCGAAACCTATTGTTTGGTCTGATCTACTCTGTCTTTGGTTCATTCTGTAACACACAGTCATCTGAAATGAAAGAGGAATCATATTGAAATGCTCAACTGAAATTCTTTGGTAAGTTTAGCCATATATAATATTATGTTTATTACATTTTCTACTTCAATAAATATGTTTATGTTATAGTGTTTGACAAATCTTATTCAACGAGCAGCTGTAGAATACGTTATACACTACTGTGTTAAGCCCCGGAAATGCCCTGCATCTACACAGAAAATTGAATCAAATAGTCCTGTACTCACTCACACCCACAGAGATGGTGAAATACCATGAGGGAAGATGAAACAGTATTCTTAGTCTTGCAGAGACATTTTCTGCAGGTAACTGAGTGGGTGCCATCCTCATGCTCGGTCAACCAGGAATCATGGAAGTACAGCATCAAGGCAGTGACTTCGGCCTACTTGAAACACCTTCCTGCTGCTGGGTTGTGGCTGGCTCTGAGCTCAGAGTACGCCTGTGTCTGCAGAAGGCTGTTCAGGTGTCTCACACAGCATTCTCTAGGAGAAGGAGAACCAGATTTCCACCATTCCACTCTAAAGGCTAAGCTGCAGTGCTACCCTTCCTCCTTCTACCTTCTTACTTGGCCCGGTGGCTGACCTGATTCCTCAGCTACACAGCTGTGGTGCTGCCTGTGGTTTGCCAGGTTCTTGATGTTAGCAAACTGTGCTGTGTGGCATCTCCTCAGCCCTTGGCTTTGCTCTCCATGGTACTCCTGCTCTCAGAACAAGCAGAAACTGAGAAGGAACTTGCAACTCTGTCCCAATTCTTCCTTATTGGAAAAACTGCTGGAATTTGCAGAACAGGTCTGCACTAATGTGAAGCCTTGAATCATATTGCAGATATGGCCCATATTCCAGAAATCTTGCTATCCAAATTTATGACTAAGAAAACATTTTAAGTGGTGTTTTAGGGACATTTGTATGTTCCTTCCTTGACAGGATATCAGGGAAATAAATGAGGCCCTGTAATCTGAATAGATTTGCACTGTCGCACTAAGAATCTATTGCAAAACTGCCTAACTCCCTGAGCAGTGCTGCAGCAAGAAGACCAGAGCTTTTTCCCCTTACTTGTAATTTTGTGGAACTTTCCCTAGAGACCACTATGGTTGCTGGTAGGAAGTTGAAATGAAATAGTCTTGGAGCTAACCCAAGGGGCGTTTTTTGTTTTCTTTTTTAAATTTTCCCTCCTTTCATACCACACTAAGAGTCATGAGGCAAATAAGCTTCCAGCTGACTCTGCACAGGAAGGAAGTCTAGATGTCAAAGTACTATAGAGTAAATTATGCAATTAGGATATTTGAACTCTTCAGTCCAATCAGAGTTTGGCAGTCCTGTTTCCCTTGGGAAATAGGAGATGTCGGGCACCACCACACTGGTAAAATGCTGATCTTGTGCCCATGCCTAGGATACATTGTTTTCCTGGTGAAACAGTCCAGCAGGGTGAACCGTGAGCATATACAGATGTGTTTTTAGAGGAAATGCATTTAAAAAATGTTTAGAAGTGAGAAGCTAATGAGATTCAGACCACCTCTAAGAAAAGGTTTGTTCAGAGATCTCACATTTCAGACGCCAACAAAGAGTTACCAAAAAGTTTTCAGGTTCTCCCATCATCTTTGCTGGAGAACAGTCTGTGCATTTTGGATGTAACCACATCTCTTACAAAATGTTCAAAATATGATAAGCAAGTCCATCTGTCTTCAATTTTTAAAATTTATAAGCTCTGCACGTTTGGAGACCTCATAGGTATTATGAATTTATTTTACTTAGTGTAAGCCAGCAGTGCTACTATTCCTTCAAAATATGTTACAGTTTTATTGTAACTCTAATTCTTAACCATAGATATTAATAGTTTCCCATGTAGCACAATCTTGAAAACATTAGGAGGTACAGGAGGGAATGCAGGATATGAACCATATGTTGTTGGAGGATTAGGCACATCTCCCTACAACCAAGCAAGACTAAATAGAAACTAAATTTCATATCTGGAGATAGACAGAAACAGCTATGTGTGTAGTCTGGAGGAGATGAGAATTTTGAAAGTTTAAGTTGCAAAATCATCTGACATGAACTGTGATAAGCAATAGCATCAACTTAACCCTACAGTGTCATTTGGGATACAGTGTGTTCAATGGGAAAGAACATGACAATACAGTAGGAAAGGTAACTTAATGCCAATGCATCACTATTTTATATGCTGTTCCAATATTTCAGTTATGATAATTAATTGGATAGAATGTTCCAAAATGTCACACTTGAGTACGTGTGCTGGTTTTGGCTGAGGTGGAGTTAACTTGCTTCACAGTGGCTGGTATAGGATAGGTGTATTGTATTTGTCCTGAACACAGGGTTGATAATACAGAGATGTTTTTGCTATTGCTGAGCAGGGCTTACACACAGCCAAGGCCTTTTCTGCTTTTTTCACTCCATGCTGGTGAGGAAGTTGAGGGTGCATGGGAGTCTGGGAGCAGACACAGCCAGGACAGATGACAGGTGACCCAAACTGACCAAAGAGACATTCCAGACCACATGGCAACATGCTCAGTGTATAAAGTGGGGGGGAAGGAGGATGTGCACAGGCATTTGGAGTGATGGCATTTGTCTTCCCAAGGCACTTTACCTGTGATGGGGCCCTGCTCTCCTGGAGATGGCTGAACACCTGCCTGCCCATGGGAAGCAGTGAATTGATTCCTTGGTTTGCTTTGCTTGTGTGCACAGTTTTTGCTTTCCCTATTAAACTGTCTTTATCTCAACCCGTGAGTTCTCTAGCTCTTACCCTTCTGATTGTCTCCCTGATCCTGCTGGTGGGGAAGTAAGCAAGCAGCTGCATGGGGCTTGGCTGCTGGCTAGGGTTAAACCATGACAGTAGGGATCAGTAAAACCTAGCAATGCTTAGAGAACAGTGCAATGAAAACTTGTATTTTTTTGTTGAACCTGGGCCTTTAAGAGAACTCATTCGGTATGCAACTCGATCTTTGAGGGGTTTTGGACAAAGATTTCCATTTGCAGTGTTTGGAAAAATACTGTAAATTATAACCAAATGTGGCTGTGATAACTTTTACTAGAGCTCTGGAGTTACACTTAAGGTGCTGACTTAAACACTGAAAAAAGACAAAATATACATATGTTTCAGATACTGAGAAATTAAGGATATCCTGTATACATCTCTTGTACATTTATGGAATAATTCTGCAGCAAATACAGAAAGAGTCTCATGCTTCATGAACTGCTCAGACCTAGCAAATTCCACTGAATGTGTGGATCAGCTGTGCAGTACACCAGGAATATGTTCAGTACATCCTAAAGGTGATACAGTTGGATCAACATACAGGAATTCCCATGGCACTGCTTCTACCTGGGATGCCTGTGGGCCTGTTAGATATGGAAAGGAGGTGAATTCAGAGAGATCCCAATGCTACCGTTAATGCAGGGCAGTATTACCAATTATCTATTTCTGTCTGTATGGTTCCTGCACAGCTTGTTAACATACATATACAGAAGGAATAAAAACTGTATGCTGTTTTGATCTGTCTTCTTAGAAAATGAAGTTACTTGTGAAGTCCTGAACAAAGATGCAAGGGCAGCTTACTTTTGTAAGTGGTTCTTATATCCATCTTGGTGCTCGGGATATGTCTTCTTATCCTCCAGAAGAGGCAAGGAGATACTTGAGACATAGTGTAGGAGTTATAATCATGTCTGTAAGTGGAAGTCAAATCCATATTCTCATGTATCTTGACATGCTTTTCAGATGGTTTAGGTTTCTGTGGCAACACTTCATGAGCTATGTGATCTCTCCTGTGAAGAATGACTTCATTATTTCTTTTTTGTTCCAGAAAAAATATGTTCCTTTTTCTGGACACACAAAGAAATGAATACTTCCCCTTACCTCCACAAGCTAAGAAAGTTCGGATATGATATGAGCAATTAGTGAAACACACAAGCCTTTTGCATTTGAAAACATGGATCTGCAAAAGGAAGAGAGGTAGCTCTTGATAACCCTATCCAGGCCAGGTTTCCCCTTCTTTCCACCCAGCAAGGGTAATGGCTTTACATGGAGCTATCTCTGTTCTACAGTGGAGTTTCACTGGAAGACATTAACTCCTTTTAAAGGGCCATAATTATAGCAGACTACCTAGTGTATATGGGAAACATATGAGAGGGGCAACAGCAGCCTTCCCGGACAACACACTGCACACCAGTTCAGCCCAGGCTGGGGAGATAACATCAGAACAGTTTTACAGCAAAACACCAGTTGGGCACAGAAACATCAGCATGGTCAGATAGTCAGCTTTTTCTCAGCTATTGCTTTAAAAGAGCTGCTTAAGATAGTGGGGTAGCATTACTTAACTTTAGGACAACATTGCAGAACCACAACAAGATAAAGAAGAAAACAACTTTACCATCCATCATTCAACAGCCTGAAACTAATTTCACTGCCCAAATCCTTTGGTATGGGGCAGAGAGTTTGCTGCCTGGCACGAGCCAATTCAGTCTCTTATGTCAGAAGTACTTCACTGCTGTGCAGATCTGTTTAGACCGTTGGCAGCCAGACAGGAGAAACAGTCAGTACAGGAACTATTCCAGTATTAATATTGCACTTTGCTTCTGGAGTGATGCTCAGTGGGCAAGAACCTGAGCCTCTGACTACACCATATTAGTTATACATTTTAGCGAAGTATACAAGGTTCTCAAAAGTCTGTGCAGAGCAGAAGAAAAGAGAATTCACATTGCAAAGTATTAGGTATAGTGGTAAAAACAGAAAAGCATAAGTGAAAAAAACCCAAGAACATCAAGGGGTGCTCATATAGGTGTCACACGTGTTGCAGCCCCTTAGCATACTTTTGTCAGCAGTTTAAAGCCAATGTAT
Source organism: Orthonyx spaldingii (assembly GCA_013397795.1). Classification (NCBI taxonomy): domain Eukaryota; kingdom Metazoa; phylum Chordata; class Aves; order Passeriformes; family Orthonychidae; genus Orthonyx; species Orthonyx spaldingii. The sequence goes on from VZTJ01003629.1 coordinate 170,466, forward strand.
TTTTCAAGAAGGGTCAAGAAAAGACAAGCTGGAACACAACAGACATTCAGCATCCTCAGCAACAGGGAGAATCCAGAAGAGGAGAAGGTCTTTTCCAAGCCAGTCACTGCACAATTCCATGTCTGAAACAGTCAATATGTACCAGAACCAAGTAACAGATCACAGGCAGGCAATATTTTATGAGTGTGATAAAGTGTTTTCTGGCAGTGGGAGTACCTTTTCTGCTCTAACTGTTGTGATATGAGAGAACGTGCAGCAGAGATTACAGAGGAGAGACTGATCTGCTGATAAACCTGTATCTAAGACATCATGAAAAATGGTGCTACCTGGCTGCAGCTCCCAGATTTTATCCAGCGGTCTTGAGGTCGCAATACACAGCAAAATGTTACTTAGCAAACTGTTACTAGAGAAGGTTGGTGACAAATCAGTGTTTTCTGGTCTCATAGTCCCTGCATTTACTCTCATACAATCCATCAACTAGTTCTCTCTATGTTTAGCCAGAACCAGAGTTTTTAGCAGCCCTATGACAGGCTGAGAGCATTTTTTCATTAGGCCTTGCCCACTCTTACACACTGGGTGTGTTTTCTTACCAGTGTTGCCCAGAGGACAGAAAGACTTTCAATCCAATGGCTAACAGTTCCTGCTCTTTTTTCTTCTTACAGTGGTAGGCAAGTTTTATGTATTTGGTAGTGTTCAAACTCTGAAGAAACAAATATAAGTATTTTCTGTGCTTTCTTACTAGTCTGGGTTTTTTTCAGAAGTTGTACAAAATCCAGGGTTAACAGTTACTGTGGAAATCACTAGCCTTGTCTGAGCAAAAATAGTTTTGCTAATTGAATAGTAAATTCCTAAAGATTCCTTGACAGACCCTGCATGATAACTGCCCCTCCTTGCCTGCCTTAAGAAGACACCAGTGAGCCCACAATTTAGTTCTAGGAAACCACAAAGATATCTAGCTGCTTTGGCTCATGCTGGAAATGGAAGGCATATATAGAAGTGCAGGCTGCTTTTTGAAATGCTCTGATGCTTTAGTTTCTTTCTGAAAAACTTTCACATAAACAGAGACATCTAAAATGTGAGTAAGTTGGGCATTTCAGACTTAATCATCTACTTTTGTGATTTAAATCAACAATAAAAGGTATAAGTAGAGGAAGGAGTTGGCAGAGTTCCACATCAGGATGGGTACTGCGAGAGTTGGAAGAAGTCCTCACTGAACCACTCTTCATCATTTACCAGCCATTTTGGCCAGCCAAGGAGGTCCCAAAAGACTGGAGGTTAGCAAATATTACCCCCATCTACAAGAAAGACTGGAAGGAGGATCAGGGGAACTGCAGGCCTGTTAGCCTGACCTCAGTGTCAGGGGAGGTCATGAAGCAGATTATCTCGAGTGTTATTATAAGGCAAGTGCAAGATAAACAGGGCATAAAACCCAGTCAGCATGGGTTTGTGAAAGGCAGGTCCCAGGTCCTGCTCGACCAACCTGATCTCTTTCTATGACAAGGTGACCTGGTTAGTGGATGAGGCAAAGGCTGTGGATGTGTCTACCTGGACTCTAGTAGAGCCTTTGATGCCATCTCCCAAAGTCTTCTCCTGAAGCAGCTGATTGGTCCTGGCTTGAACAGGTGCACTCTTTCCTGGGTAAAGAACTGCTTGGATGTCTGAGTCCCAGGAGTGTTGGTGAATGGAGCTAGATCCAGCTGGGGGCCACTCACCAGTGGTGTTCCCCAGGCCTCACTATTGGGGACAGTCCTGTTTAGTATCTTTGTCACTGACCTGAGTGAGGGAATTGAGTGCACTCTTACTCAGTTTTCAGATGACACCAAGCTGGGCAGGAGTGCTGATCTGCCAGAGGGTCAGAAGACTCTGTAAAGGGATCTGGACAGGGCTGAGGCCAATGATATGATGTTCAACAAGGCCAGGTGCCAGGTCCTGGTCCTGCCCTTCAATCATGTGAGAGATTGAAAACCTGAAGGAGTTAGTGTAAATCTGAAAAAGCTAATGTCTCAAACATTTGACAGAAGAGAAAAGGAATGTCACCTTGCCTACTAGATAAGATGTGGTTAGAAAAGAGGGTCTTGCAGAGCTAATATTGTGCTTCGCTGGGACCAGCTTCTTTGTCCTGGGTAACTACTTTCAAAAACAATTTTGAAACCATAAGACCCTCCAACACCCTTCTGAAAAGTTTGAGAATAACAAAACACACATGCAAAGACTAGTCTATAAATAGCACAACAGAGAAGGGCAAGGGTATGCACCCATCATCCATGCACCCACAATCCAGAGGAAACGGACCAGGGGCAGTACTGGAGCCCTGAGTGGTGACACAGATCTGTTTTCTCTACTTCTATTTTCCTATCTCTCCTTCTTCCTTTCTTCCTCTGCTTAAAAGTTTGAATCACTGTTGCTGTGGGCTGTTCAAAGATCACTATTGTCACATACTGTTCAGAAAAGTTTGATCTGTGGCTGTCCAGAATAGTATAAATCATTGCTGCCACAAGCCTCTCAACCTATCATAAGACTGAAATTGTTCCTACCATAAATAAAACTTTAAAATTAATCTTTTTGCGTTGTTTTGCTGTCACTCAGCCCACGAGTGTCCCAAACATCGGCTACCTCAGAGCAGATGGTGCAGGACTGCCCTATAAGGACCCAACATGTTACAACAACGCCAGGCAGTGCTACAGGCTGGGGGTGGAGTGTCTGGAAAGGTGCCCGAGGGAAAAGACCTGAGGATGCTGATCGGCACTGGCTGAACACGAGCCAGCTTGGCCCAGGTGGCCAAGAAGGCCAATGGCATCCTGGCCTGTACCCGCAATAATGTGGCCAGCAGGGCCAGGGAAGGGATCATTCCCCCTGTACTCAGCACTGGTGAGGCCACACTGTATTCAGTTTTGGGCCCCTCACTCACTACAGGAAGGAGACTGAACTGCTGGAGTGTGTCCAGAGGACAATGGAGCTGGTGAAAGGTATGAAGCACAAGTCCCGTGAGAAATGGCTGAGGGAGCTGGGGTTGTTCAGCCTGGAGAAAAGCAGGTTCAAGGGTTACCCTATCACTCTGTATGACTACCTGAAAGGAGGGTGTAGCCACCTGGGGGGTCAGTCTGTTCTCCTTGATAACATGACAAGAAATGGTCTCAAGTTGCGTCGGTGGAGGTTTATAATGAATATTAAGAAAGATCTCTTTATGGAAAGGGTTGTTGAAGATTGGAACATGCTGCCCAGGGACATGGTTGAATCCCCACTCCTGGTAGTATTTAAAAGCCATGTGGATGTGGCACTTAGAAACATGATTTACTGGTAGAGTTGCTGGGTCAATGACTGGACCTCATGATCGTAGGGTTTTTCCAGCCTAAATGATTCTCTGAGGACAAATGGATGGTGTTAACTGTTAAGAATTTTTCTTCTCTTAGGTCTCTACTTCAATTCAGCAAAGGCAAGAGTGATATTACTCAAGATTGTGCCTATGATGACAAAGGAAGTAAACATCAAGATCAGGCAACAGCCACTGTTTGAGGAAAGGGAAACTCTCACATCCATTTTAAAGGATGAGATTTCTACTTCTCATGAGTTCCTTCTGTGGACAAGTACTCAGAACATCATTCTCTCAGGAGAAGGGAAAAGCCTCAGAAGTAAATTCCATCAGGGAAAGGGGCACAGTGTGTAAGTATGAGGATTTCTTCTAAATATCAAGACTGAGGAATAACACAACTGAGAAAAACAAACAGCCCAGCAATCCATAGTGACTGCCTTGAGGAAAATACCCACACCTTCTTTCCAATCATCAAGATCTACCATACTCAGACATTCCTGGAAACCAGGCACTAATGTTACAGTATACAAAGTACCATACAAAACACAGAACAAAAGGAAAATACTCCTCCAATATACTTAATGCTTTCCCAGACAAGATTACTTCTGGTTTACCAGAAACCTTCCCAAAAAAACCAAGACCTTGACTGTGCTTCTATAGCCCCTGCATTCCCTGATTAGATGACATCTCAACCTTCAGGAAGTGCCCTACCCAATAAACAACTCTAGTAAACTGGTAATAATAGATAAGGAGCAAACTGAGACTTTTTTTGCCTCATTCTTCAATGGCAACCTCTTTTCCCACACCTCTCAAGTGGGTGGATAACAGGATGGGGACTGAGGAAGCAAAGTGCTTCCCACTGTAAGCAAAGATCAGGTTTATGACCATCTGAACATACATAAGGAATTGATTGAATGATGACATCCAGAGGGTAGTGGTCAACAGTGACAGGTAGTGCTCCTCAGGGCTCTGTATTGGGAACGATGTTGTTTAATATCATGATTAATGACATAGTCAAAGGGATTGAGCGCACCCTCAGCAAATTTGCAAGTAACACCAAGCTGAGTGATGCTTCGACACCTGAAGTATGGGATGCCATCCAGTGAGACCTGGACAAGCTCAAGAAAGGGGCCAGTGGGAACCTCATGAGGTTTACCAAGGCCAAATGCAAGGTGCTGCACCTGGGTTGGGGCAACCCCAGCACCAACACAGACTGTGGGATGAACAGATGGAGAGTAGCCCTACCAAGAAAGACTTGGGGGTGCTGGTGAGTGAGAGGCTGCACATGACCCAGCCATGAGCACTCACAGCCCAGAAAGCCAAACGTGTCCTGGGCTGTATCCAAAGCAGAGTGGGCAGCAGGGGAGGGAGGGGATTCTGCCCCTCTGCTCTGCTCTGCTCTGGTGAGACCCCACCTGGAACACTGCATCCAGCTCTGGGGTCCCAGCACAGCATGGACATGGACCTGTTGCAGAGAGTCCAGAGGAGGGTCAGAAAAATGATTTGAGGAATTGAACACCTCTCCTGTGAGGAAAGGCTGAGAGAACTGTGACTTCATCCTGGAGAAGAGGGGCTTTGGGGTGTCCTAATTGCAGCCTTCCAGTACCTGAAGGGAGCCTAGAAGAAAGATGGAGAGAGACTTTTTACAAGAGCATGTACTGACAGTACACATAGTGACAGGACAAGGGGGAACAGCTTCAAACTGAAAGAGAGTCATTTTAGATTAGGTATTAGAAAGAAATTCTTCACTGCGAAGGTGATGCAGCATTGGCACAAGTTTCCCAAATAAGTTGTGGATATCCCATCCCTAGGAATATTCAAGGCCAGGTTGGATGGAGCTCTGAGCAATCTTTTCTAGTGAAAAGCATCCCTACCCATGGCACCAGAGTTGGAACTAAATGATCTTTAAGTTGCTTTCCAAACCAAGCCATTCTATGATGCCTCTTTCTGAAAGCAGCTCAGTATGGGTACTGTAAGGCATCTCCATTGTATCTGCAATAATGAGGACATTGGAAACAAACTGATTTTTTGAGTAATCTCCATACTAACTGAAACTAAAATGCCACCATGGTTTGCCTCTCGTTGGTGACTTCTTTCTTTCCACATTGTGACCAGGCTAGAACAGGGTGGGCAATACTCATCCTGTCAAGAAGAGGCTTGGGCTCCCACCCTTAAGTTTCTCCTCAAAGCCATAAAAGTTTATGTCCCTTTCTGGTTTGAGTCAAACAGCCTAGAGTGAATGTGAGATACTGATTACGGACTTGCTGATTAAGGCCCACAGGAATTAAGAGTGAGAGGAGGAGACCTCTGGTTTTGTAGCTCATACATCATTCCTGGCAAAGTCAGTATTTCCTAATAGGGATATGTCTTCCAGTGTGATGTTTAATTAGGTATGAATTACTCATTTGAAAGGACTTCTATACTTAACACAGTCCCTATTAAATTAAATGTACATAAGGAGGCAATTTAGGGTCAGCAGGTAACTGCCTACGTTTGTACAGATGATCTCTGATCTACACTCAAGGGTACACCTCCGTATACTGAATCTTTTTCCAAAGCAGCACAATAGGGGAAGAAGGGCCCAGAGGGCTCAAATAAAGCTCACCATTTTGGGGGGAGTCAGTTTTTCACTTGCATCAAAATTCCTTCTGTAAAATCATAAATCAGGAGGAGTCCTTGTGGATTCATTTTTCAAAGAAGTTTTGAACTAGGACTTGAGAAAGGAAGTCCTTATGGGGAACAAGACAGATCACAGATAATCCCTGACAGTTAAAATATTAGAAGAAAACATGTCAGGGTACAAATCTCAGGGAAAAAAACCAAAAAACAAAAAAAGATGAGCCACTTTCTTAAGAATCTTATAAAAATTCCCACTTTCATGTAATTGAAGGAGAGTTAAATAGGAAGATGTAAAAACAATGGATGTGCTAACTCTTGCTAGTCCATGTGACCTTTTTGGAATGGATTTTTTGACAAAAGCCTTCCTACACAGCACTGATGCTTTCTGGCCACACTTGTGGTCTTCCAGCATTCTTTGGAATTATTCATCATTTTCCAAGGCAAAATGATCTTCCTATTCTTTCCAATCCAGATCTGCTGGCTTCACATCACTTTAGTCCCCCTGCTCTCCTAAGGTCCATGATGCAGCAGGCCAGGCTTCAGTTTGACTCTGAAGCCAAGTGTTGATGAGGCCCTTATGTCAGCTTTTTATGGTAAAACTGCACTCAGACATAAGTGGGGAAAATAGCTGTGCTACCTAGTTCATCATGGACCTGCATATGGTGCAGCCAGGGGCCGGCAGTAGCATTTTGCAAATAAGAAATGGCTGATGAGGAGCAAATTAATGGCACTTCACTAATATCTCAGTATCCCATTACAGCTCATCTGCATGCATAGGGTTTGCAGGGACTTAGTTGTGGCATCAGCCTTCCCAAATGGTCCAAAACAGAAGCCTTGCACAGCTTCCTGCAGTAGCAGACAGGCTCTCCTCTGCAGACGCATTATCCTGCATCCTGACGGACATTTGCAAGGCAGCATCCTGCACCTGCCCAGTAGTACTTGGCAATGGGGCAGGTGAGGAGTCCTGCAGATCAGCAGGACAAGGATGAGCAATGCACATAACCTCTCTGAACACCCCACAGGAACAGGCAGGGAACAGCTGGCAGAACCTACATTTTTCCCCTTGCTGACATTCCTGGCATTATGAATGCTGGGGAACTTCTCAACAGCCCAGGATGGGAAAAAAAACCAGGATTGCCTGCAGATGGCAGTAGCCCCAGACTGTCATGCGCTTTGCCCAATGATGACGCTTTCTGCATGATCTAGCAACACAATTGGTTTTACACCTCAAGTATTCCCCTCTTTCTCTTGTACATAATTCTGCTTTCTTTGGTGAATTTCTGAGTGAATTTTGTCAAATTTGCCCTAAATTATGATGTATGCCCTCAGATTTTACAGTAATACTATTATAGGCAACAAGCAGCAGAGGATCATCAGTGAAAATTCACCACCAACACATGATAGAATAAAAGCTTTATTTCTGCACCCACAGATATTCCTGAAAATATTTTTTACTGGACAATAACGTGAAAAGCAGAGCAAGACTCTTAACAACAAGAAGTGGAACAATGCTAGACTTAGAGGTTTGCTACACTTTACTACTCCTTCTGGCACAATAAATATTTATAAAATAACTACATGATTCTTCAGGACTGAAGTCACTGTTTTGTGACTGCAGCAAGTCAGCACATAAATGTCAGTGCTGAATAGCTAAAATTGCTGTATAAACATTTGATATTGCAGTTGTCAAATAGTCCCCTTTTTTCTAAAAACTGATGATACCTAAATTTTGACATCTGCTATGCTTGTCTGCTTAGATATGGTATCGGGATTTTTTTTGTTGTTGTTGTTATTTCTTCTGATTTTCATTTTTTTCTGATTTTCCAAATTATCCTTTTCTTGACTAAGGTCTATCAAGTTAGCCTGGACAATACTACTAATAAAATAAAACAAGTAAGTACATGAGGATGGGGGGGGCTTACTAAGATTTATGGAAGAGCAGATCCTTTGAGGGTAAAAAGAATACATCTTCTTCATTTATCTAAACAGAAGCTGAGATGAAATTCATTGATAATTTATCAGCTTACGTTAAACACTTCTTTAAACCAAGGAGGATACCCTGGAGTCACAGCTCAGGACCAGAATTCAGGGTGTTTGCTATGTGGCTTACTACTGATAATTACTGTCCACAGAGGTCATGGATGCCACAGCATTACTGCTTGAGAGAAAAAAACCTGCAGCTCATAAATGGCTGAATTGTCATTCAGGAGGATTTAGTTCTCCCTTGTTAAAAGGAACCCTCACAGGGAAAAGCAACATCTCGTGAACCACATAATCTACTTCTTGTACCATCTTCCATTTCTGTGAATGGTCAGATTGAAAAAACAGCATAGAAATCTCTTGTTTAGATGGCATGATGATGCTGTGCAGAGCAAGACAGGGATGTAAAAAACCGTGGTGAAGAATTGAGGCAGGCTCTAATAACAAGAATTGATTGCCCACAGTTAATCTGCAAAGAAAATCACTGAAGATGAGTATTTTTGTAAATACTTTCTCTTCCAAGCTATGGAGATACAGTTAGAGGCACAGCTATTTGACTGAGTTACAGAATAATAGATGGTAGATTAGATGCTTGAATAGGGGAGAAGATCATCCACGTGCAAAGTATCAAAGTATATCACATACAAATATTGAATATGGTAAAAAATATCAGGAAGAAGCATATCAAAAGTAAAATGTCCTGCTTTTAGATGGTGAATGGGTTTGAAACAAACCATAAATGTACAATAAAAGATCTTCCTTGAGAGAAGTTTGAAGCCCTTGTGATCATAACAGTACAAAAGCATATTAATCTGAAACATGTGGAAGATAATCTGTAATTCCCACACAACTCAGAAACTTTTTTCTTTGTGTTATATCAGATGGCTGAAAACTCAATGCCAAAATTCTTTTTTCACCAATACATATATTCACGACATGTTAGAATAGATGGTTCAGTAGTCACCTTCAAATTAATAAGTAGCTGTTAAGAGCAGGCTTTGACACATTTACATGCATACAGTCTTCAGTGCAATTTTGGGCAAAAGTTTAGTAAAAGAGAAAGGTATCTGTAGATGTATATTGCTCATCAGTGCCTAAAGAATGTTAGTGTAACTCAGCTTTCAGCACACAGGAAATATAAAGGTTTGACAGTAAGTTTCATCAGCCCATGGTACAATGGATCACACTGGTTAGATTTGGCATTTTACTTCTAATCTAAGAAAAAGGATCTGCATTTTCCTCCCCTTACATTCTTTAAAAGGATAAGTTTGCCAATGGTGAAGTTATTCTGCAGTATTGGAATGCATTGAAAATAGAACATTCATAAGTATATCTAACTGAAATTTTGGCTATATTAAACAGATACTATGGTGAAGATTAATTTATGGCTAGAGCATAAAACCCATCTTTGTTTCTCTGGCTAACCTAGCTTATTTTCCATTAAAGATATCACAAAACATCTGCGAGAGCTGCTGAATTCCACATATTTTATCATTATTTACATAGGCTTTTCATTGAAAACAAGATTTCTTTCTGCATCATCCAATACCAGATCCAGTCTTTTCTCCACTTTTGCTGTTTCTGTCACAGAAAACGTGCATTCACATTTAACTGAAGTTCATTGCCAGAAAAATTAATTCTAGGAACAAAATGAAATATTTTCTTGAACTGAAATGCAATAGGTAACAATTCAAACTTCTTTAAGCAACAGTTCTACCTGCTTGAATTTTTCTTCCAAAATAAATGCTCTTGAAAAACTGTCAAAGGAAAGGACATCACTGAACAATGGCCAGGACTCGCAGAGGACTTGCAGGCCAGCAGTCAGCCAGAGCTAGAAACCCACAAAACGACTTGACATGCAACACTTTGCAACGCTGGGTTTCTTGCTGTCAGCTCTGTTAGCTATTCAGTTCCAAGTTTCTAGTACAGTATCTCCACGTTTATCCAACAAAAAGCAGTAGAAGTGTTTGGGATTAACATCAGCCTGCTGCCATCTTCTGGTGAGAAGTTCAGGACATTAAACACCAGTAAATACAATTGTTCCCCTTATCTTGGACTTTTTTCCCACAGGAAGACAATGTGGTATTACTTGTGCAGTAATTAGTCAGAGAGAAACAAGAAGGTTAGTGATCTCACAGGGATTAAGGATCCTTTTCATAAATCACCTTTAAGTGACCCCTCACCATACATGCAATAACCTGGACTGTCAGAAGAGCAGGGTATCTTCAGTATCCCTTCTTAATCAACTTGTATTACAATTTAGTAAGTTTCTATTTTCCTATTCAGTATGTATTTTCAAAATTTCCATTTTGAAATAACATGTAAAAGATATTAATTGAAATAACATGTAAAAGATATTAATTTAGCCCTCCTACTTATGCAATAATTTTAAAAATTACTGCTGGAGCATTAAACTGTAAGTTCTTGATAAAGTTAGGATTTCCTAACCACTAGCACTCCCCACTAACTGGAAAACAATGGTTGCAAGAAATATTAACTGATGACTAATACAGGTCTCCAAATCTAAACCTGCTAAGCAGCAGGGAGAGGCCTTACAGACAAATGGTGAGTAAAGCTTACCCACCCGACCAGCATTAACACTTAGATTTTTCCTCCTACTGCAGAAAATCTGCCTAAAATGAAAGCCAGCACAGCTGGTCAACCCCAAAGAAATCATTCTTGGCTCACACCAATGGCTTTTATCATTCTTCAAGATCAACAATTTTAATTTGCAAGAACTGTCTGTTCATGCTCCCTGAGCACTTAAACTATATTGAAGAGTAGGGTGTGACCTCTGAATCTCAGTCTCAGCCCTGGTCTTTACTGGTATGACTAGCTTTCAGCAATCCCATGTCCCTGAGATCAATCGAAAAGTCTGGGTCAAGGAAGAGGAACAGGTTAGGAAGCACTTAAACAAATGGCATACTCAGGTCCATGAAGTACCCACAAGCAATACAGGAGTTGGTCCATGTAATTTTGAGGCAATTCTCTCTATCGTTTAAAGGTTGTGACAACCAGGAGAAGTTCCTTTTATCTGGGAGAAAATAAACATCACTCCTGTCTTCAGGAAAGGTAAGAAGGATCTCAACCTCAATCCTTGTGAAGATGGCTGAGTAAATAATTCTGACAAATCAATTCCAGACACTGGCTATCAGGTCAGCTAGAGGAGATCATTTGGAGTGGTCAGCATGAAGGGGAAATCCTGCTTAAGCCAAACTGAAAACCTTCCACAAGAAGACTGGCTTGGTACAATATTCTGTAGGATGAAGGACAGTGCAGTAGATATTGCATATCTTGACTTTGGTGAGGTTTTTGACATTGTCGCCCACAACAACCTCATCAACAAACTGATGGAAATATGGGCCAGGTAAGTGGACCGTGAGGCAAATGAAATAATGTTCTGAGCTGCTGGACTCAAATGAGTTGTGATCAGAGGCACAAAGTCCAGCCAGAAGACTGACACCAGCTGTGATCCTGATGACTGGGAAATGGGGTAAAAACTATTATACATTTTTATAAATTACATGTATAATGGGACAGATGGCACCTTCAGGCAGTTTGCAAATGATACAAAATGGGGAGAAGCAGTTGATATACCCATTGCGTGTGTTGTCATTAAGAGGGATCTCAACAGGATGAATAAACGGGTCAATGGGATTCTTCACTAGATTTTAGTCTAAAAGCCTCTTGGAACAACAACCATTTTTACTGTGTCATTACTCAGCTACTTTAAAAGAAAAAAACTGTGTAAATAAACTCTTCAAACAATTAATAATGTCCAAACACAAGTGAAATGATTGTGTATGAGTCCCTGGCTCCCAGAGTACTTTATGAAAGTACCAACTGGTATTTCTACATGCAAACTAGTAAAGTGTATACAACCATCAGAGGCAGACTGCCAGGAATACACAAATGAGTGACTATGGATGATATACATTCCTGGCCTGATAGTTCTGGTTCAGTCTTCGGTGTTGCATCATTTGGAGAAACTCTGTCAGAAATGGCTCTATTGGTAGCTATGGCAGAACACTGAGCTCTATCTTACCCTCTGCAGTGCTAACTTCAGCTGGACTAACTCCAGTGGGACACCATTTGGAGGCAGCTCATCTATATGGGAATGCTTTCAGACCATCCTCTGGCTGAACTCAATCTCAGTACTCATATTTTAAGTCCCTATTCATTCCATCTTCCTCCAATCTGTTTTGGCTGGGGTACAGTTGATTTTGCTCACAGTGGCTCATGTGGGGGCTCAAACCACTAATTTTCTAGTTTTTACCTGTCTGATTCTCTCCCATTACTTGCAGAAATCCCCTGACTGGACTGTACTTGCATTTTTAAATGCTCAGTGAATTAGTGACATTCAAACATTCTTTCAGCCTTGCTTTTCAATAGAAATAGACTGATGTATGCTCAGTACAGACAGAACATACTAAGCACAGACTGCTAAATTATATGCTATCCTGTATCTAACTTTAGAGCAATTTATGTTTGGTTACAGCTACAGATTGATTATTGGATACGCTACTACCAAACATTGTAGCAGCTGATACTATCACAGAATGGGTCAGGCTGGAAGTAACCACAGGTGGTCATCTGGTCCAACCTCCCTGCTGAGGCAGGGTCATCCCAAAGCACATTGCACAAGACCACATCTAGATGGGTCTTCAGTATTTCCAGCGAGGGAGACTCCACAGCCTCTCTGGGTGACCCTGTTCCACTGCTCGGTCACTGCACAGTAAAGAAATTCCTCCTCATGTTCAGGTGGAGCTTCTTGTGCGTAAGTTTGTGCCCACTGCCTCTTGCCCTATTGCTTGGCAGCACCGAGCAGAGCCTGGATCCATCCACTTACACCCTCCCCTCAGATACAGACACTGATGAGGTCCCCTCTCCGTTGACTCACAACTGAACAGGCCCACTGTCTCTGCATATCACATTGCTCATGATATAATAAATATTATAGCACTTGAAGGAAAGATACTCCAGACACTTCATCAAATGTTTGTGAGCAATGCATACAAGCTTTGGCAAGAAAACCGTAGTATAATCCTACAAAGTAAACAAACAAACAAAAAACAAGACAAAGAGAGACCAAGAAGTACAGAAGTTCATAAACTTGCCCTCTTGGAACTCACCTGGTAATGATAGGTGAATCTAAAGTGTGAAATACTGGCTGCTCTGCAGTGTTGCACAAAATTACGGCATATTCTCCTCTGGAGAGGAAAGCAAGGTACTGTACCTTGCAGTATGTATTTCAGCTAATGATAATACAGTGCACCTAACTTCAGAAGCCCAAATTACATATTTTTAGGAAGTTAAACAAAGGAATCTTTTGATTAGGAAGTTAATGAGAAACTTAATTTCTCCATGCTTAATGGGCCAGAACTTCTGAATTATGTTTCATGATAGGTATCTTAAGATATTTAACACTGTATATTAAGAATATGGTATTCATCTTCAGCAAATCCCTAGGTTTAAAGAAGTCACAGAAATAAGGAGTTGTATTTCTGAATGCTCATAATACCCTGCTGTTCTCAACTTCCCCTTACTAATCAGTAAATTACTGCTCTAAATGAGAATTTTATCTAGAGTTTCAAACTAATTATGATGGCCTTCCAGTATAAGCCATATCCAACACAAATCAGTGGACAGGAGAGCTACTACTTATAATACAAAACCCACAGTGCTACACTTAACTGCAAGGAATAAAGATTCTGCTTTCATACATAACTCGAAATGTGAGGCCTGGTCTTCAGAGGAAACTCAAAATTCTTAGCTGCCATTTTTTAGTCCCAAACTGTCAATGCAGCAGCAACACAAAACGCAGTTTAATTTTTCTTATGATAGTCCATGATCTTATTATCCACATCCTCACATGTAGCTAGCCTACAAGCCCATCCAGCTACCTGGGCAATGTTTGTGAAGTCACCAGCACCTAGCTCTAGAGCCCAGGCCTGGACGGAACACAGCTGGGCGTGTTCCAGGCAGCCAGTAGCTAAGGTGGTGACAGGATCATGGAACTGTTACATTTGGAAAAGACCTGTAATACCATCAAGTCCAACAAACCTAGCACCACCACTACGTTCACCATTAAACCTTGTCAAGTGTGGTGTCCACACCGACTTTCAGGGATGGTGACCTCACCAATTCCCTGGGCAGCCTATAGCAACACGTCGTAACCCTTTCCACAAAGAAATTTTTCGTAATATGTAAACTTCCTCTGGTAGAACTCAGGGCCATTTCCTCTCTGCTGTCCCTTGTTGCACAGGAGACTGATGCCCACCTGCCAGCTGTAAGGCCTTGAAACCAAACAATTCACTGTCTGATCAACATGTAAATAGGCTTTAAGCAGCACTTGTCCTCTTATCTGCTACCATACACAGCCACATTATACATACTGCAGCTTTCTCAACCACCCACGAGCCTTTTCATAGAGCTTGTCAAATTCTGCTTTATAAGGAAGGTGTCAAATACATGTGGAGCTTCTCCTTAAAACCCAAGACAACTGTTTTGGAAGAAAGGAGAAAGATATTCCAGAACAGAAAAACAACTTTATTTAACAATGCCTCAGAACTCTAAACACATTAGGCTAGGAGTCAGTACTTTTACAACACAAGATTTACCTCCTGGAATCTCAACTTTTACACTTTCACCTTAACATAGGCTCTACTGCCAGTTACATCACAACATAGTAAGTGCATGTCAGTTGTTAAAATCAGGTAGCATTAACACCACCACAAGCAATAAGTTTTTATAACTTTAGTGTAAAGCATTTATTCTGTAATAGACCTAAAGAAATATGCACTCCAGTGAAGTTTAGAAAAAGGGAACAGCCTCTATCAAGAGGTAAAACTGATGGCAATATAGACCAGAAGTCTCAGTAAGAGAGATGAATAGATTAGGAGCAAATTAACAGATTTCACTATTTCTCCTTTGACATTTCATTTTACCATTTTCTAAGGTTATACCATTTATTCTAACTGCTGTTTAAGATCTGCTTAAAAAAAAATACAGTTCTGTATATAAATGATGGGCTGTACATAGAAGGCTACTGTGGATGACATGAAATTGGTAGTATCAGAGCAGGCAAATGACACTCTTAAACAAGGAGACTGGAATACAGTCTCCACCAAAAAGAGTGCAACTTTCCAATCCAGACAACACTTGGAGAAGATGCTACATGCTCAAGTGAACCATAAATGCACTGCTGTGGTTACGCTGCTGCTTTACAAATTCCATCCTGATGAAGGTTTCTTTGTGCCCAGCTTCTGACTCAACTGTTCTTATCTGAAAGAGAAAACATACTAGTTTGCACTCTATAATATTGAACTGTTAGACAGAAACACTGAAGTTGTTTCACATGTATTAATAAAGCATATACGAAATGGTACTCTAATTTTGTTAAGTGCTCCTATCAGTTGCTAGCAATACAGCCACAGTTTTAAATTAAACGTATATTGCAGCAAGCTTGCACAAAGTATGAATCCCATTACTCCTTGAGACTAGTTTATATTAAATTCCAAGTACTTTACTAAATCACAGAATAGTTAGGACTGCAAAGGACCTCTGGAGATCATCCATTTCAACCCCCCTTGCCAAGGCAGGGTCCCCTGGAGCAGGTGACACAGGAATATGCCAGCTGGGTTTTGAATGTCTCCAGAGAGGGAGACTCCACAGCCTCCCCAGGCAGCCTGTTCCAGTGCTCTGCCACCCTCAGTGTGAAGAAATTCTGTCTCATGTTATGGTCGAACTTCTTGTGCTTTAGTTTATGGCCACAGCTCCTCGTCTCTTCTTAGGGCACCACTGAAAAGAGTCCTTCTGACACCCACCTTTGAGATATTTCTATGTATTGATGAGATCCCCTCTCAGTCTTCTCTCCTCCAGACTAAACAGGCCCAGCTCCCACAGTCTCTCCTCATAAGAGGTGCTCCAGACCCCTGATCATCCATGTGGCCCTCCACTGGACCCTCTCCAGTAGCTCCTTGTCTCTCTTGTGCTGAGGAGCCCAGAACTGGACACAGCACTCCAGGTGTGGCCTCACTAGGGCCGAGTTGGGGGGAGGATCACCTCCCTCGACCTGCTGGCCACACCCTTCCCAGTGCACCCCAGGATGACACTGGCCTTCCTGGCCACAAGGGCACTGCCTGCTCATGGACAGTTTGTGATCCACCAAGAGTCCCAGGTCCTTCTCCACAGGGCTGCTCTGTAGGAGGTCAGCCCCAGCCTGTGCTGGCACTTGGGGCTGTTCCTCCCCAGGTGCAGGACCCGACACTTGCCCTTGTTGAACCTCATCAGGTTTCTCTCTGCCCAACCCTGCAGCTGATCAAGGTCCCACAAAATGGCAGCACAGCCTTCAGGTGGATCAGCCACTCTCCCCAGTTTAGTGTCACCAGCAAATCTGCTAAGGGTGCATTTGATCCCTTCCTCCAGGTCATTGATAAACAAGTTGAATAAGCTTGGTTTCAGTATTCCCTTGGGAATACCACTGACTGCAGGCTTTCAGTTGAACTCTGCTCCACTGACCATGACCCTCTAAGCTCTGCCATTCAGCCAGTTCTTGATCCACCTCACCGTCCATTCCTCTAACCCACATTTCCTGAGCTTGCCTATGAGGATGTTATGGGAGACAGTGTCAAAAGCCTTGCTGAAGCTGAGGTAGTGTTGATACCATCTGATCCAGGCAGCTGGACACTCAACTTGATGATTGAGATGTAAACTGAGCTCTCGGTGGGAGCCTGAGACAAGAGGCTGTGAACTGCCAAACTTTGGGATAACAAGGGGCACAAAGATGGGTGACAGTAGACAGGTGAATGGACACTGAGAGACCCATCAGGAGCTGGGAATTGCCAATCTTTTGGATTACAAAGGAGATGAAGACTGGTGACACCAGCTGGATGGATGGACACAGAGAGTGGGGACAGAAGCTGAAGACTCAGGAGGAAGAGCAAGACTTGCATGCGGGGAAACTGAGGTGTAAAAGATCCAGCTGGGGATCCTCCTCACAGGCACTAGCTCGAGCTGGTTCTGTGTTACTGCACCGTGAATAAATGGACTGAGACATCTGAGACATTGCCACAGGAAACTTGGGGCCAGACCTGTGAGGAAACCTGGTCTGACTGCAGCTGAGTGTGTAAGGGCTGTGTAAGGAGGCAAGCAGGGCACCCCTCAGCTCACTGCAGTCACCCACTGTGAAGGGGCTTCACTCCCAATGGTGAAAGTCTCCGGTCTTGGGAATGTCACTGCCAGAGTCTCATGAGTGGCCTGACTGGGAAGCTTCTTTAACAATAGACAACATCCAGTGCTGTTCCCTAGCTAACCCATCCTGCCATGCCATCACAGAAGGCTATTGGCAAAGTGTGATTTCCACCTGTTTACTTCCAATGGCCATCCTGACTACTTGGTGAATCCATCCTGACTATTCCTGATGACCTACGTTTCTTCTACATACATGCTCGGTGATAATCTCCAGAATGATCTGTTCCACCACCTTTCTAGGGATGGAGGTGAGGCTGACTGGCCAGTAGTTTCCTGGGTCCTCCTTGCTGCCCTTTTTGAAGATGGGTGTAGCATCAGCTTTCCTCCAGTTATCGGACACCTCCTATTCCCCGTTTCTCACGGATAGTGGAGAATGGCTTAGCAACAATATCTGCCAGCTCCTTTGGCACCCAGGAGTGCATCCCATTGGGAGTTTGGATTTATGGGTGTTAAGTCTGCCTAGCTGACCTCTAAGTCAACCCTTTATGACCAGGGGCAAGTCTTCCTTTCCCCACCCTTCGTCTCTTACCTGTGAGGTCTGGGATTGCTGAAAGACAGCCTCAGCAGTAAGGACTAAGGCAAAGAAGGCGTTCACTAATTCCACCTTCACTGTGTCTTCCATCACCAGGACACCCATCTGCTCCAACAATGGCCCCATACTTTCCTTAATCTTCCTTTTCCTGATGATGTACTCATCATTGATATCCCTTGCCAGACTCAATTCCAAGTGGGCCGTGGCCTGCCTCATCACGTCCTTGCATACCATCTGTTTTCATGGAAGTCCTCCATTGCTAGGTCGTTTTTATTAATGCATTTCACGAATTTAACCTGACATGTAACTAAACACTGCACTACTGGTTAAACAGTTAACACTTCTGTTGGAAATGGGGTAAGTGGATAGGCAGGCTGGAATGCAGAATAGTTCTATCAACACCTTAATGAACTCACAAAAGTTCCAATGCCCTATGATACATTTCTAAATAGCTAAATTTGTTCAGATTAAACACACAACTTCAAACTATCTTTGTGAATTCTCAAAATCTAACTTCAGATTATTCAAAATCTAAGTGCAGATTGCAGTTAAAGCACCTTAAGGCTTTTTTTTTTTTAAAGAACTGCAGATTATGGCAGTCAGATGAACATCTTTTCTTGTACTTGAAAGATGTTAATAGAACTACAGAACTAAAGGAAGCATGTTTCCTTTTTTTTTTAATGTCTCATCCTCTATGAGGGATAAGCATACAAATAATTTGTTTCCCTCCACTTCTACAACACAGTTCAACTACTCAGAGCAGGTTATTCATGACAGTATATAGTATAGTCAGTGAAAGATTGGACAAAATCTTGATGCATAAAAAAACCAGACACTTACCTTTCAATTTATGTAGTACGTCTAACGGGACTTCATGTACCACAGATGCCATCTCCTCCATCTGTTGACAGGATACCAGTGAAGATGAGAAGGAATATTTGCTTTCATTAGGAGAGTTTGGCAATGGCATCTTGGTAAATCCTTCATCCATGGAAGAATCATCGAGATCAGTCTCTTCTTCTGGTATAGGACTTAGCTCATATTTCCAACTTCCAGATTCGTCTCCATTATGTGTTTCATGCAGCTTCTCTTCCCTTTTAGATGCAGTCTTTTTTAGCACTTCATGTGAGTTGGATAGGGACTGTATATCTAGGTCTGATGTTTTAATATCCTCGTTATTTTCCAAGACATCTGTTACATTTGCACTGTCTGTTGTATAAAAAACAGAGTCCGAGCTTGCAGACATGCTGAGATCTAGGTCATCACATTCTGGAAGTGTCTCATCCAATATCCCCCTGTCAGTAGTTCCATGATCGACAAAATCTAACGAAGACACATTCCAGCACAGCGTCTTATCCATTAGAAAACTTCCACAGTGGTCTGAAGGCAGTGTATTTGTTCTACTACCACTTTTCAAACAAGTATCTGGAATATTCATGCTCTTTTCTACATTTTGCAAAGTCTGGCTTAGATCTTCTACCGAACTTTCAGTCAAAGCAGAACAATCTAGTTCCTCGGATTCAGTTCTCCCACTTTCTTGAATTCCAGATGGTTTTGAACCTGAAGATTCAAATGTATGACTTATGCTTGCCTGCTCCTGAGGACTAGATTCTGTAGAACTTAATTGAGACTTCTTTTCTGACATGGGAGGATCAAAGTCAGATACAGCAGATGCTGGTTCAGAACACACAAGGGTAGAGTCCATCTCCTCCTGCATACTGGGTGTAGCAAGCACTGAAGATTCTTGTGTCACCACTTCAGCTGACAACAGCTCTATGTCTAATGAGCCCTCAGTCTGAATAGCTTTTCTCCACGAGCTTCTAATTTCAGTAACTAAATGGAACGAACCAAAGTAAAATTTTAGGCTGTTTTTCAGACTTTCAATCAGTCTATTTTTCTTCTGTCCCCTCAGTGACATAAGCAATCTAAGAGGGAATATGTATAGCTGCCTTATATTGCTTATGTTTCCTCAACACAAAGGGGATTCTACATAAGAAAAAAAATCTCTTACATCAAATTCACAGTATTCACATCTTATTAGGTCTACTGTGTTGTGTTACAGAGTGAGCCATTAGAAAAACATGCAACATCACTGAAATAATTATCTTTTTCTTCTTGTGTGACATGCCAATGAACTAACCATATATTTTATCAATGAGCATTATAAAAACAGAGTTTCAAACTTACGCAGGTTTTCTGGAGTTCGGGGTATTTGTTTCCTTGTTAAAAATGGGTTAAAAGATAGTGAGCTAATGAGATCATCTAATGCCGTCCCTTTCTCTTCACCACTGACAGGTGACTCAGACATCACTGACTTTGCAACCTGCAGGATGTTAGAGAAGAGCAAATTCTGAGAAAGCAAAATTATAACCTCTTAATTTCTATCAGTTATGGTTCAAAATAAATCTCATTCTCCAAACCATCTGGAGAATGTGGAATATCCTAATTTTACGGTTATTTACTGCTTAGGTTCACAATAACCACAGTATCCTACAAACACAAAATGAAGATATGGGACTGAGATCAGAATTCAATTCTCAGTTCACTCATCATCTATGAATCCACCTTTCAAATAAGTGTACTCAGATAGAATATATTTAAGACATTAGCCAAGAACTGCATAAGTATAAAGACTAGAGATATATTCGTATAACTCAAAAATTTTAGCAGATGAAGAACAACTATCATTTCAGTGAAAAATGCAATTTACTTTCCAAAATATGCTATGGCACATTTTATAGTAACTCTTGTGAAGGAATTCCTCAGTCAAATCTTACACAAAATACCTAAAAAACCCCCCAAACCTTACATTCCTGCTTAAAATTCCCAAGTCCCTGTTAAATATTTAACCTGTACAACTTAAGAATTCAACAGCTCTTTTTGTTTCTGAATGTATGCAGTGTACTTCACAGACTGAAGTATAATTATACATGATTCTACTGAACATGCTATTCACCATGATTTTTAAGCACAATACCTGCACAAACTCCATGCTTCTACTGTGTATTTTATCAGTCCACTCTAAAAATTTGTGACTGATAACCACCTAGCAGAAAAAGGTAACTTCCGATGTATGTGGATTACAAGAGACATTTTTTTATATAATTAGTGATTTGTTCTCTGAACTTAGTGATCATTTACTTAAAAACAAACAAAAAAAAATTATGTCCTAACCTCTTCTGCCAGTTCATCTCTGGCTTTCTCGAGAAGGTCTTCTTTTTTCACAGGAGACTTTGGCTGGATACCATTTTCACACGCATTCTCCTCTATTTCTGAAGTAGGGAATTCTTCTTTTTCATTTTTAAAAATTTTTGGAGTCCCAGACTCTTCATTTCTCACACAAGTTTCAGTATGCAAGTTCTACAGGAATACACAGGAATTATTACTAGTTTTAAAATTAAGCATTAGGATATTATCATGAACTCCTGTAAAAATTCTGCACTGCAATGGCCCTACTGTTTAGTCAATAAAAATATTTCAGTCTTGAATTCTAACTAAATACAAAATATTTTTACAACTATTCAAAGTAGGACCTAAGTAGTGACTAGGATAAGTGTTATATACAACACAGATAACTCATCTGCAACTACCTTGACCACAGTACAGTGAACAGTTGTACAGTGGACAACTGTACATCCAAGTTGCTTTTCCACCACATTTTAACCCTTAAATTTCATATATGACCTAAAGAAACAAAGTCTGACCACTGCTCACATCAAAAAGACTGTTTCAGCAAGCAGGGAATCAGTCACACACTGTATGTTATCCAGGAAGTCAGATACAAGGGCACCTGCTTCCTACTGTCCTTTCCTAAAGCTTCACAAAGTCACTGAGAGTTAGCTTTTACAATTTTGCCAGACTAACTCAAATATATAAAAATATTGCTCACAAAACAACAAAAAACCACCCCAAAACCCCACAAAACAAACCAAAGCCCCACAACACTCTCCCACGAAGTCTAAGTTTCAACCAACATAAAAAGGACATGTTTTAAGTTTATTTCAAAGATAGAAAGTTACCTCTTCAATAAACAGTTCTCCATCTTCAGATGCTTCTGACAACAATGGCACTGATGAGCACCTCAAGTAGGAAGAGAGGAAGAGACTAGACAACAAAAAAACCAACAATTTTAGAGACAAATAAAACAATTAGAATGCAAATCTTAGAAGGTTGTTACATATTG
This sequence comes from Orthonyx spaldingii, assembly GCA_013397795.1. Taxonomy (NCBI): domain Eukaryota; kingdom Metazoa; phylum Chordata; class Aves; order Passeriformes; family Orthonychidae; genus Orthonyx; species Orthonyx spaldingii. Next base: position 192,342 of record VZTJ01003629.1, read on the forward strand.
TGTGCTCCGTATCTGTCCGTTACGATTTCCCTCAATTCGTCCCGGTCATCAGAAAGCAATTTTACTATAGGGAGAACAATGTGACAATTAGAGCAGACTTAGCCCTAGTTGTGTATCAGCCTCCCAAAATTAAAAAATTAATAAATTCTGCCATTGATTACCACACAGAAAAAGAAGGAATCTTTCAAAACACTTGTAAACAAGTCTTCTGCATTCTGCAATGAAAGATAACTAGAAAGTCTTCTGCGGACTTGACAGCGTTCTTTTTCCTACACAGTCTTTGCCTGAACCATTTCTGGCATCCACAGATCTGTTCCTATATAAACTTGTTGATATTTAACAATCACCTAGCTACCAAAAACTTCTGCCTTATCACTTCTGGTTAGTTTAGTCCTAATTGCATAGCTCTCAAAAATGCACAGGCCTCACTTGTTAGGAAAAGCACACCTTAAAATGTTTCTGATGTTATGTTACCTGTCTGTAGCCTCACAAGCAGACACATCTCCATGCTGTATGAAGTCACTGAAAGAAATCCAGGATTTAATTGTTAACTACTTTGACAGCCTCTGAGACTTATATGCAACTGTATCTACTGATGTCTAAGAATAGATAGCATTCCCTTGCTAACTCCCTTGGTCTCTTAGTAGGCAACTTTCAAGCACCTGTAGGAGTCATTATGAAAGCATGATTCAAAAGGTCATGCAATATTCCTGGACTAAGCAAACAACAAAAGGGAAAACGCTTTCTAGAATACCACTGTTCTGTATTATATCTTTTGCTGGTACTGTAGGAAGAACAATGTGACTGTAACTCTAAAGAAGAGTAATGAAAAAAGTCTTGTAGAGAAGGTTTAACCTGAGAAACAGAAGTTTCTGTTCTCTCCCCCTGCCTCTTGAATCTTAGAATGTAGTTAAAAAGCAAGAAAAAAACCTTGCCATTTGGCTGTTACTCATCCTATTCAGCAGCAACCAGCTGATTAATCTGCCATCAGGTGGAGAAAGCAGCAGTTACTTTAGGACTATCTTGCTAAATCAGGTAGTTGTGACATGTAAGGAGTGGACTCCTGAAATATTCCACTAAGACTCAAGGGACGAAAAATATTTAAGTCCAACAAGAAACTTCTAATTTCTCGATTGTTTTTTATCAATTTCTCATTAAGCATACCATCTTGAGGGTACTAATGTTGTATCCATCACAGTGGTTTTCAAAGCCCCATCATCTTCCCCATGGCGTTCTTCAAGAGAGTCATAATTACCTAGAAAAGCAACTCAAAAGTTTTATTATTGCTTAGATTTTCTTCACTTAGGCTTTCCATGTGACACAGCTGACTCACACTATTTCTGTAGACTACTCACTGGATGGACTTCATGAACACTTCAAGAAAAATAAAATACATAAGCAGGACAGTGTTATCAATCCTTTTAATCAGGCAGCACCCGTAGCCACAGATGCCCATAGCAGCCAGCACCTCTTTCTGTTGTTTCTGAACACATGTTCAAGAAGCACGATTCTATCTGCTGCCCTGCACATATCAATTGGACTTTCCACCTTCCTCCAAACTACAATCCCAGTCATATGATCATTATCCCCCTCCTCCCCACATGCACCTCAATTGTGTGGCACATCAAATCCACAAAGCACAATTCCATCCACTTTTACCCCAACTGCATTAACCAATAAATATCTCTTGCTGCCTCAGTCCAAGCATCGCGAAGCTTTGCATAAGTAAATGTTACAAAAGTAAATGTTTTGAACATTATTGGAGGTACGCATACCTCAGTCACGGACTGTCTAGAATGTACTAACTTCAGCACATCCTGAATAAACAGCCAAAGTTTAACCTCAGTTGTTCTCTACTAATCCTAAATTTCAGCTTCTCCAAGGACAAATGGCATTTCCTGTCACATTCACCTCAACAACACATCAAAAATCCAAGCTCACTTCCAGTAGTTAGGTGAGGTCAATATTTTGGTTTTGGAGTTGACCCTATTAACAGGCAGAAGTCAGTTTTCTTAGTGGCTGGATTCTCCAAAAATGCATCTCAACCACAGAGTAGAGAGAATGTCACAGACATCGATTTGTCTCAAGCTTTCTGATACTACCAGCTCACAGCATCATTGTACAGTGCTTCAATCTTTTAAATTTTTAAGGTAAACTACGTTCCATTTCCAATTCTGCAGCCTTTCCTCTGCAGCTTCCAGCCTTACACTCACATACACCAGACTGCTGGAGTAGCACTTTCACCTCTATAACCAGAAGTGTTTTCCCGCCATTGTTTTGAATCTTGAAATTCTAACACACCTCTCCTATGTCATCTTTCCTAAAAGGAAATGACATGATTCAAGCAGTCCTCCCCCTTGCCTTGTAGCTTTTAACTTATAACTTTATACTAATGACAGTCAGCACTCAGTCAGTAAGAACTACCCAGTAAAATATCATCAGATGATCAGCTAATTCACATGTGCAACAACCATGTCTGAACAAAGTGAGCTCTGGTCAACACTATTAACTAACAACTGAATGCAACCAACACAGATCAAGTGAGGTCCTGAACAAATGGCACCGTTACTAAAGAACTAAGTATTTCAGAATGCACCAGAGAAAGACAGTTAGCTGGGAGGGCACCTTCAATTTCTTTTCCTAGATGGTCAATGGGAAATGTTTTACCTTCTTTCTCTCTTTACTACTCCTCCAACCCAAAGTAACCTTTACTGTTAGACTGAATGTATTCTCTAGAACCCATGAATGAACTTTTGTTCATGAACATCTGTCTCAACATCCTTTGTGCAAGAACAACAAAATACCAAATAGCTCAGCGATGGGTTTTTGCCAAGCTTCAGAGAACCTCCAAGATATTACAAAGTTGAAAAATGCAAGGCAATTTTGGCAGAGTCATTCAGAACTAATTACCGCAGACTACCAAAGACCATCTGTAAACGTAAGAAGGGAGCCTTTTTGACTCCACATAATTTTTAACAATTGTGGCAGTGGGGGAGAAGGAAAAGAAGTTTCTCCTATTCACCCACCTGAAAATGATAGACTAAACACACTGTCTTCAGCTTCGTCTGAAGAACTAGAAGACTGGAGTGGTGAAGATGGTTTCTTCCAAAAGGAAAAAAAAGTTACACAAGCAGGCAGAAAAAGTCAGTTTATCAGCAGCAATTAACCAACAGTAATTTAAAACAGCTTTTCTCCAAACCAGCTGTCAGACTCAGCACGAAGTTTCTCCTCTCTGCTGGGTAGCTACGCAGGGGTATAACCTCTATCAACGTGAGTGTCAGAATGGAAATTATTGTTCGTTCATCAAGTACATCGCTTTAAAAGGGGAAAACAGAAGACAGCAAATGTTCAGACTGAACACACAAATGCTTAGCTTCCACAGGAGGATGGACATGGATGAAACAAAAAACAATCTGCTCAGTCTTACGCTGATCTACCATCTGGACAAGATGGTTCCATGCCCCATCTCCAGTGAATACATCAGGTATCATAAAGTCAAATGTATTTTCTTTAAGACTACTTCTTAAAGCATAATCAGGTATACTGCACTATGTGAGTCCCTTAACCTTACATATAGAGCTGAAGTGTTGCAACAGAACATACCAGTTTAGACCTACATCCTCTCTCACCTTCACCCTTTTCTCTTTCCCAGAATCAGATAAAAGGAACACACTTACTAGATAATCTTGAAAGATTAAATCAAAAGGACACTGGCCAAGAATCGCTTTCCACTTTGATTCCCAGATTTCCTCTTTTCTGGAAATAGACTGACGCTTTTGCTCACAATGTTGCTCTCTTCTTAGACTGTAACATATAAACATGGAAAATGAAGAAAAGACAACTGTTGGTAGAGATAACAGTTCTGCCTAAAGAGGTAAAGTATTATGTGTTCCCCCTTGACCTGAAAAACCTTTGAAATGTATCTATTTATTAATGCATTTGTGCATACACTAAGAACTAACAGAAATTCACAATCAAAAAAGCTGCTGCTTTTTGTCTTTTTGAAAGTCATGTTTCTTCCAGCAGAACTGGAAGAACTACACTAAAACATATACACAAATGAGATACACACTTTAAATTTTCCTAAGCCACTTACAGATAAAAGTTTTTAAAATCTCAGAACTTATTAATGCAGCAAGACCAAAAAAAAAAAGCAAAACTCAGATCAGCTAGCAAATGAGGTCCCCAGGAACAAAGACTAAAATAAATGAAACACAGACAAAAAGCTGAAGTCACCTAGAGAAGAATCGCAATAGAAAGTTACACAAATAATCAAAACAAATGCTAATGTTCCCAGAGGCACAAGAAAAAGATTGAACCAGCATGTTTTTCCTGTAACATTTTTCTAGAAAAGACTCCGGTAGACATGATCCTACCATTTAAGGACAAGCAACCAGAGAAAATTTCCCAACAATTACCTATTTGTGTTCAAATCCTGTAGTGCATTCTTGTAGGATGTAACCATGTCCTCAATTCTGTGAAGTTCTTTTAATTCACACGGACAATGTTCATCTCTCAACATCATCAGGGCTTCATTTAATAACTGAATAACTGTTAGGAAATTCAGTTTTCCATCTTCATATAAATTTCCTGTACAAAACTTGCAGTAGAGCCAAGAAAAAAAAAAATCATTAGTGAACAGTACCAATATCAGAAAGTTATGTGTTCTATAGTCAGAACCAGGACACTGTATACATTATACTTCGATTCAGTTGCTGATAGTTTCATTTTTCAAAAAAATATGTTCTAGGTTAAAGCAATACAAGCCAAGAGAACTTCAACCAATGAGGTATTCTGTTTAACCACTGCCCCAAAAGATATGGCACAAACAACACCTATGCCATAACTAAACAACACCATACACTACACAATGGAAACAAAAGTCAATTAGCTGAAGCACTGGTTAAACAAGTCAACATAGTTTTAATGTCTAAACAACAAAAAAGTCAAGTACTAATTGGGCAGACTTACCAATGTAGTTACTGAACTGAAAAAGTTGATGGGTTAGACATAACAAATACAAAACAGCATTATAATCGTAAGAAATTTTTGCATATGAATTAGACATATTTTATGCATCCTTTAGTAATCATCTCTAATAATCCATGAAGTACTTGTTCAATTTTTTAAAGTATTTAATTACATCCCTGGGGACTAAATAAAAGCAGTTTAGTAATTTAGCAAGAAGGACAAAAACCACTTACTCCATGTATGTAACTTTCAACTCTGTCAGTCAACAACCCTGGAATGCTCAAAACAACATCAGTTCCATCTAAAATACATGGATGAACACAGTCTTCAAGTACAGAATCCACAACTTCCTTTTCCTTTTTCAGAGATGTAAGCATTTCCACTATAAGTGTCCACATACTGCGGACCTTAATAGTAAAGGACAAAAACACTGTGTTAAAACATTTGCTGTAATACCTGTAATGACAGAGCACCAAAACAGCACGAAGGCAGATGAAAATGCTAGCATAATCACAGGGAAAGAAGTGCAAATAACAGTATCTGACAGAAGGTGTTGCAGAAATGCTAGAATTCAATACACTGCCACAGCAGGAACAAAATGCTCACCTTCTGAATTTTCTCAGTTGTGCCATTTTTGTTTTGGTCATTTTGTTTCATCCTATATGCACATGCAAAACAAAAGTTCATGTGGACGACAGTGAAATTATAGTTCACATTTCATAAAACTGAGTATGTAATCTACTTCATATATCCTAACTAAGTTACAAGGAAAAACACTTACCTGCAAGCCTGCTTCTGCATGACTGCATATTCAGACTTTGTCCGTTCTATTTCTCTAATTAAATCCCTGGGAAACAATTTAACAGTTAGTACAGGCTTATCAGAATTGCTTACAGTCACTAGCCAATCATGCTCATTCTTTCAAAATCTGCATACTGAGGTAGTTGTTTTTTATACCCAGCAACAATAATTAAGTTACTAGAAATGTCTATTGTCAATGTGAACTACGAATACATTCAGCAATGGTACAGTACCCAAATCCCTCACTTTCAAAAGACCAGAGAAAAGAATACTGGAGTACAAGCAGCTGCACCATGGGAAGTTCTTTTGTCAAAGTGCTTTTATTGACATTTTAAGCATAGTGGTCTGATTTTCAGAAACACTGGGTGCCTGAATCATGCTGCATTCAAAAGGATCTTCAGAGTTCCGATGCCTTGTCAAGAATTAAAAAAACCTAGAAAGAATTACATTTTTGAAGGGTATCACTCAAACAGTAAACAGTAGTAATATCTCCCAAACAAGGTCACAGGAGATACAGAATTACAGAAATCAGAGAAGTTTAGGAGACTCTGACCTCCTGAAATTGTATTTTTTAGCCTTGTATTGAAAGCAGAGCCTTTAATTGACAAGACTACTCTTAGTCTTGTCAAACCAAGTCTTGAATATTTCCAGGAACTGAGATTCCACTTCTGAGGGCAACGTTTTTCAGTTTAATTGTTCTCACAAGAGATTTTTTTAAATCCAGATGGAGTTTTCCCCTAAACACCTTGGGCCCCTTGCCCTGTCCTGTCACGACACATCCTTGTATAGAGTACCTCCGTGTTCTCTACAACTACTTTTTAGATACTGAAAATATTATTAAAACCCTAGTATTTTTCAGGCTAAATAAACCGAATTCTACAGCTTTTACTCATACATTTCACACTCCGCAGCCCTCTAATTCATTGTGGTCCTCTGCTAGTATCTCTCCCACCTTTCACTCTCTATCTTCAAGGGGGCTGATCAAAACTGTACCCAGTATTCCAAATGTGGCATTAGAATTGCCAGCCCCAGCCAGCAACTCAGTACCACACAACTTCTCACTCACTCCCCATCTCCACAGCCCCAGCAGAATAGGAAGAATCTGAAAAATGATAAAATTCATGGGCTGAGATACAAACAGTTTAATAACTGAAATAAAAATATTGTACCACAGATGTAAAGGAGAAAGTGAGAGAAGAGTAAAACTGAAGAAAAATGAGTGATGCATAATACAAATTGCCCACCACCTGCTGAACAGTGCTCATTCTGGGTAGGCTGCTGGTCTTGGTTACCAAGACACTCTGTTGACTCATGCTCAGCTTGTGACCCCACACTACTCTCACCTCCGATTCTTCTTAGCAGAGCTACTCCCCAGCTAATCACCCACAAACCTGTGCTGCTGTTGGGGACTATTCTCTCTTGGGTGCATCACCTCACACTGGGCTTTGCTAAATCCCATACAATTTTTGTTGTGCAAGTCTCCAGAGCCAGCAAGGTTCTGTGTGAAATACTTCACTGCAGTGTATCTTCTTTCCTCACAGTCTGGCACCATCTGCAGGTCTGGTGGGTTTGTATTCAAGTCTGCCATCCATATTCCTTAAGAAGACACAGCATCAGCCCCCAAGGGACTTCACTCACAGACCAGTTATGACTTTGAGACACAATCACCTTTTGGGCTCATGCCTTTAACTAGCCTTCTGTCTTTTCAAAGATGTCAGCAGTGAAACCTTTGCTTTACCCTCTTCTGCTATCAGTGTTTTGCTGCTTCTTTCACCATTGCGTGCTGGCACAGAGACTGGGCTACTGCTCTTACCCATACAGCCTGAGGCAAAGTACATATTGGGTATTCCAGCCTGGGAGACTTGCAATTTACCATTTTGTTCACAAGCAGATCTACGTCCTCCATGTACTTCCACTTCCTAATAACATACTACAGGATTCTTTTTTCAAGCTCTTACCAGGCTCTTGGAGCTTTAGCTGAACTTTGGCATTCCTAGCTCCATCACTGCACACCTGACAAATATTTCTGTATTTGTGTCTTGGACTCAGTTCCCTTTTCTATACTCCATGTCTTATTGCACTGTCCTAATCAGGCTGGTTCGTTGTTGCACCTGTTTCTTTCTTGACTTAAGGAGATGGATCACATGTGAGCTTCAGCAAGGATCTCTGAAAGTATCCTATCACTCCTGAGCTTTCCTGATTTCCACAAGATACTTCCTACAGTTGCCTTGGCCAGTGGAAATACATTTAAATGAAATGGCCAGCATCGTTAATTTTCCTCTTGTCTTCCTCACATTTCTTTGGATTTAAAGTTCTACAGTCTTGGCTGCAGTGACCAGAAGAGCCCCGTAATGTCTCCAGAGAAGCTTCTCTTATTTACACACAGTGAGTTCAAAAGAGCACCACTTTTACTCAGTGACTGCATTATGAAGTCATTCTCCAGGTACTCCCGTTTCCCATATTGCTAATGCACCACTGAACTACTTTGCCACAAAATATCAGGGTAAGCTGAAGTCCTCTGTAAGAATCAAGGCAGGCAGAAACCCACCATGAGGTCTCCCTGGATGCTAAACCCTCATCCACAGGCACGAAACATGGTCCTCTTGCATGGAGCTATACTCCATGCACTGACACTGCTCTTTTACTGACAGGGCAATCCCTCGCCCTTTTCTGCCATTTACTGAACAACTCACAGCTGTCCACGACAGTGCTCCAGTCATGTAAATTATCACATACAAACTCTGTAAATTCTGCTGATACATAACTCTATGCCTGCAGTGAAAGTTCCAGCTCTCGATATTTCTCAAGCTGGGAATGTTTGCCATGAACAAGAGCTAAGAATAGCGTACTTCTGGTGAAATAGTTACGGTTTAAGTAAATAAAATATGTCTCACAGTGACTAAACAAAACCAAATGTTTCATCCTAAGAATGTTATATTTTAGGATATGACCCTTCAAAAGAAATCATACTGCTATACATGTAAAATTCTCTGACCATTTTAATGCCCAAGTAACATATAGCATCTCCTAAATGATTCCTATCTTTAGACTACCACGCTTCAGAAAAGATCTACAAGCAGTAGAACTGTTGATGAAAGAAGGTAAAGGCAGAAAATATGGGAGAAGTTCAACAGAACTCATGCTGTGAAGTATATACAAACTTCTTAAATCCTTTTAAAAACACACACACGTCAGTCAGCATTTACGAAAATACTCACTTTCTTTTAATGTATTACTTACTGTGCTTTTTTCCTATATTCTTGAACAACAAAGTCTTCCCTTTGAAGAATTTGCAGCAGTTTATTGAATGCAACTCTATGTCTTGCTCTTGCTATGTACATATCCTCAGGTCTCCGCATTATAGCTTTAGCAAAAGGTATACCAGTGCCTAAATAGAAGTCAGTGTTTGGATTACATTACTTGCTTTTAACAAATGGACAACTTTCTAACCTACCTAGATCAAACTGCAAGCATCAGAAATCAAGATGCTCATTTTTACCTGGACTGAAATAGAGCACACCATGTACTGTCTCCTTTGCCATTTTTTTCTGTTGTACACACCTTCATTCCCTCACTCTCACTCCCTTTCTATGTTCTTTAGGTTACAATAATACAAGATGCCTGAAACAGATCTGATTCTTCAGAATTCCTCACGTTTTGAAATAAAAAGCAGTATACCAGTCCACTTTTGAACCAAATCATTGCTTGTGTGGGTAATGGAGCAGAGCATTGCACAGGTGAACGTTGGAACATGACCCATAACACAATAGAGGGCAAAACCATCTGCACTGTTCTATCAGCAGTAGCTCTATGCAAGTGCACAGAACCCTGTGAAAGACTGTGACCTGAGCAGCCAACTAAGAACTACTTAAAGCTCCCGTCATATATTAAAGACTTGATTGATTTACAAACATAACAAATGGAACCTTTTTACCGTCCCATACAGCTTACCTACAGAGAGTTTTTTCAGCTTCTCAATCATTACGTATCTTGCAAAACAGTAGACCACGTGAACAAATCTAGCACCACCAGGACAAATCAGTACGGAAGGTGTAATTTGTGGAAAACCTCTTCCCTTTTGTTTCTAGAAAAGTACAATCATTTTAAACACCAAACTAACCTAAGTAGTAAAGCATAAACAACAGCTATCAAAGACTTGGCTGTATACCAAAATGTTGCAGATTACCCACTAGCAAGCCTGATGCAAAGCTAAATGACTTTGCCACCACACTTGACACCTACTGCAGTCAGCAGAAGAGAATAAAACCTTTCTCAGTGTTCCCAACACCACACCTAGTTCTGTACACAAGACAGTTTCAATGCAAAGACTGAAATCAGTGTTGGATAGATGACAGAAATTGGTGCCCTCCTCATTCCTAATGGGTAATCCCTATCTTTGAAAACACATACAAGTTTTCTTTCATATTTTCTAGTGAAGTCATGAATCAGTGTACTTTAATCATATTTAAAGCTATTGCATCATTGGTTTTCACCTTATCCACAACTACTAAAATCTAGAAGTGTTGCAGTACAGAAAGACAAGGTTTCTAGACCAATCATTAAAACAAAGGCAGCACAAGAAAGCGACACAGTAAGCAATGATACTTGAAGCAATCAGTTTTGCTTTGTCTTTAAAAAGCTTGCGTTAGATTTTAGTCCCTTTCCCCATATACAAGAAAATATTATTAATAAAGTTTTTCATGCATGTGAATCAGCTTTCACAGTAATAAACACCTTCCCAGGCAACTTAAACAAATGACCCTCAAGCTGAAGTAAGTTATTCTCACCAGGGCTAAGGGACTCTCTAAACCTCTGTTTAACCAAATACCATTCATCACCCAAAAGCAAGCCAAAGCAGTTCTAAGACCCGCAAGTAGGTCTCTGTCTTCTAAATTCCCCAATGCCAACATCTTTTCTTCAAAAAAGTCCAAGATAAACTATATGAAAGAATATACAAAGTAAAAGTGAATTATTTGATTAAAAAAATTCCTTATTTAAAACTCTGATATAAAACAGCGCCCTGAAAAAAAGACTAAGGTCACAGAAACCAGTAAAGCATCAACTTTCACTTTTCATAATACTCACTGCAATTTCTCTTAGCCACAGACAGCACTGCTTCCTAAATCTAGGACTTGTTTGTTTTCTGAATCCAGTTGGCCTTTTCATTTAACAAGAATGGGGAAGAAGAAGGGGGAAAAAAAAAAGAAGAAAAAACCATTTCAAAACACGTTCAAATATTCAAATACCTAATTAACCATTGTAAAAACAAGACTAAGACATAGATTGTTTATTGATGCCAAGGCAGAAAATGAAGTGCATATACTGTAGACCAAGAACAAATAAAAGTTTGTTAAATTACAATGTTTTCCTTCCATAAATTAATTGCAGATTATTTCAGAGATTCGTCTGCAGTTCTTTCTAACTTGGGACAAGGGAAGAAGAAAAAAAAAAGAGGCCAGAACAGTGATGATTTTCATATTGGTGGTTTTCCTTCTGCCATGTCTTCAAATGTGTAAGCTAAAACAGCTCTGTTATACAAAGAAAACCATTAAATAACACAGGGTTCTTGCCATGTTGAAGCTCCTGGCAACAATACATAAATGGGAAATGTTATTCTCTGTTTGGTCAGCAAGATGAATAGGACAGATAAATTACTTATCAACTATTAAAATTTATATCAAAGTTGCCAAGTAACAGATAGTATCAGAAACAACTAATCAAGGCAAGACTTCGGACTGATCAAAATTGACAGACTGAGTTGTGATCAAAAGGAAACAAATTCTCTGACTGTATGCTCTTCTTCCACAGTATTCCCCAAGAAACCACCTCCTTCCCCTCCAGCAACTGTATAAAACATGCTCTTAATTAAGGGCATGCCAGTAACCTCAGAAGCAAATACTTACTTGAAAGTTAGTTTTGCACGGTGCTTATCCAGCTTAGTAAACAAGAAGAGGGCAACGGCAGTAAATGCTCTGTTGTTTGGCTTAGCAAACATGTCCCTAATACACAAATAAACAGCCACATCAGAAGCAGTTACGGTGACAAATTAACAGAGCATTTTTACCGGCTACTAAAGACTACAAAACAGTGTTATATTACAGAGTAGTTCATTCAATGCTTTTTTTCCTATTCACAAGTATACACCTTTGATCCTATTTAACACAGGTGAAATCCAGGGCTGCGACAAAAGCAGCGTGGCCAGCAGGTCGAAGGTGGTGATTCTATCCCTCTGCTCTGCTCTTCTGAGACCCCCACCCGGAGAGCTGCATTCAGTTCTGGTGCCCCCAACATAATAAGGACATGGAACTATTGGAGCAAGTCCAGAGAACGGGCACGAAATTGAAAAGAAGACTAGAGCACCTCCCCTACAAAGACTGAGAGAGCTGGGGCTGTTCAGCCTGCAGAAGAGAGGATTGCATGGAGACCTCATAGCAACGTTACAGCATCTGAAGGGAAGCTGGAGAGGGGCTCTTCGTCAGGAATTGTAGCGTCAGAACACGGAGTAATTATAGTGACAGAACACGGGTACACATTGAAAGAGGGAAAATTTACGTTAGATATTAGGGAAAATCTCTTTACTGTGACAGTGGTGAGGCACTGGAACAGGCTGCCCAGGGAGGCTGCGGATGCCCCGACCCTGGCAGTGTTCAAGGCCAGGCTGGGTAAGTCCCCGAGCAACCTGGACTAGAGGGAGATGTCCCTACCCATGGTGGGGGGGCGGGAGTGGGCCCTGTGTTATGTTTTAAGGTCCATTCCAACTCCTTAACAACCTACGATGCTACAAACCAATTCCGGCAAGAGCGTTATCTTCCAAGGCAAGTTTTCAGAACACGCGCTAGGAAGCCGCTCACCTCGCCTTCCCCACAGGACCACGCAGGGGAGCAGGAGTGCTCACCATTCCTGGGTTTCATTTCTTCAGACAAAGCTAATATGAACTGTGGCGGCACTGCGTGCGTGTGCCGGGCGCTGCCTGTGGTGAAGGGCACGGGGCCCTCAGCGGCCACGGCGAGCCGCTCCCGCCTCGCGCTCCCGGCTGAGACCCGGGGCCCCGCTCGGACCCCGAGCCCCCGCCCTCCCCAGCACTGACCTTCCGAGTCTTACGCCACGGTGGCGTTTCGGGCGGAAGCCCAAGGCCAGCAGACAGAGCCAGAGGTGCTCGCTCTCCCACTTGGTGTCCATGGCAGCTCTCGGCAGGGGGCAGGGAGCGCCACCTCCCACCACTCCCGGCCGCGCCATCTTCCCCAGCCCGCCAAAATCTCCCGCGCGCGCGCCCGCCCACGCCACGCCCTTACCCTCGCGAGACCTCTCGCCAGCCCCGGCGCCCGGAGACGAGGCGAGCAGGGCGCGTTGCCTCACGGGAGGTGTAGTCGGGTCGCCGGTATCCTTCCAGAGGGCCCTTGTATTTAAATAGGGCTGTAATCGCATTTCAGAATTTAACACGGGGGAAAAACAAAAAATCCCAAACCAAACAAGAAAAACTCGCACCGGCAAGCGGACTGTGCCGTTCAAGCTTTTATTCCAAGGCATTTCAATGACCAGAATTCCAGGCCCTCACAACGACAGGGCACAGAGGATGTCACTGCGGACGGGGTGAGGGCACAGAGGTGTCACTGCGGCCGGGGCAAAGAGGCCCTGTGCCGGTGCAGACACACCGACGGCACGGAGAGCTCTCTGCCACAACAGTTCAGCCTGGTCCTCGGAAAAAAATGTTAACAAGCCCGCCTCTTGTCCGGTTCCCACTCTCCCCAACTCCTAGAGAAGTTACTGTGTGCAAGCAAATGCAGGCTCACCAGCCCTCAGCAAATAACTGATTGAAATTTTATTTAAACATTTTTTTAAAATATGTCACCACATATTTAAATTGTCAATGTCACCACAACTCTCCTTATATTCAATTCCCTCTTTTTTTTTTACAAATTTTCTTTTGTCCAAAGTCTTTATCTCTTTACCCTCTATTTTTCCTTTCTTTTTACAGTCTGTTCCCCTTTCTTTTTTAAATGCTATCCTTACTCCTGGAACACTTTTATATTGAAGCATTTACCCCCTTTTAGTCTCAGGCGCCGTAATTGATAGCATCATGACAGCCAAAACACTTGCACACAGAAGGCATGTGGAGAGAAAGGAAGTCCTCTTGTGCATAAAGCACTCTTGCCAAAGGAAAGCTCTAAGTGTCTAAGCTCTGTAGGTGCAGAGCCTAACAGAAGAACCTGAGAAAATCTGAGATAGACAAACTCTCTTACCCCTTCCAGCAGCAAAGAGGTAGATGCAGCATTGCTTTTCACGTAGACTGAAAGGGGAAATTTTGTGGGCAAATCCTCATCAACTCCTTTTGTTGGCAGCCCTTTATGCAAAGCACTGGGGTGTTCTCATGGCTGCTACCAGCAGGAGAACAAATCATCAACAAAGATCAGATTAGTTGGATACACTGGTTAGGTCATACCTGGCTTGTAGAATGGGAGCTCGACACCCATGCTAACCAATTAATGTAGCGTTCATTCCTTACCTTGAAAAACCCAGATTTTTGATGCAGCTAAGTGAAACAGTACTGATTAAAAAAAAAAATATCCCCATAATCCCTAAGCTAGGCAGGTTCATATTTAAAAAGGAGAAATCTAAATTAAACATGGCAAAGGTACACTGTATCAAAAAGACATTTTTATGCTTCTCTATTCAGCTCTTTGCCCTGTAGTGTAAGGGCCATTTGTGCGTGAAAAGTCCTGTTGATCCTCTTCATCCAAATCCAAAATGTCTGGGACATCATCTGACTCTGAAGACAGGTCTGTAATAGTGAAATCTGGAACCTGTGTAGGAATGAAATTTCAATCAATTTAAAATATTAAAACTAAACAAGTTTGTGCAGTACTCCTTCACTGAAGACAGGACACAAAGATGCTCAGCACCTCTAGAAATCAGATCTAACATCCTGACTACAGAGTGAAATATGGTCAGACACATATGAAACACGAAGCATTAAGACAGACCAAATACTACACAAGATGGAAATCTTGCTCAGAAGACAGGATTTTATAGTAGAGATGGAAAAGTGGTGAACTTATTGGACTGAATTTAGTGAAAGCTGCTGACTGGAAAATTAATAAAGGAAGTTTTTTAACTAATTTTGCCTTTCTTCTTTTCACAGAAGCAATGGATAATACATAGTAATCTGCCCTGAGGAGATAGATCTGGATTGTTGTGTTGCTCTGCCTGCCTACTGTATCAAACTTTTCCTGAGGAAACAAATACCTGGAACTGCAATCTCACTTTGTCCTCTGTTTTGACTGCATGTATAGTATTCTGTACTGCTAAGCAGCATGGGATTTCAGGAATTGCCAGAGAGACATCAGTAGATACATGGATGTGACAGATTTCTAAAAATGTTGGCTAAGACACTTAGGAGCTTAAATCCCAACCCGTAAGTCCCCTTAGTAGGACTTAGATTACCGAGGCACTTCTGAAAAATGGGATATAATTAAACAATTTACTCAGAACTGTAAGGTTTTTTGCCCCAAGTGAAAAATATTCACATCTATAGTTTGATTTATGGTTAGTGTTAATGATGTGACACACTTGGAGCCAGACACAGTATCAGCAAATAACTACTGCTGCATTTTGACAGGACTTTGGTTCTGCGTGTTCAAAGCAACAGCAACTTGTAGGCATTTCTGTAACTTAAACTCAGTGGTGACTGAAGAGGCATTTTTAATGCATTCCCTTACTGCAAAACAACTTATGACTTACTTTAATGAAAGACAGTAGGCAAGAAAAGTCTATGCTTTGCCTGTTATGAAGACACATCAGAAGGGCAGAGAATGTATCAAATAAAAGGACTACTGCTTCAGCTACCAGGTTGTACACAGCACGGAAGCACTGCATGTTAATTTACTGTTTCTTACAGAGTAGGTAGTCATTGGACACCAGGGAACTTTGAAATACTAATTATTAATTAAAACTGATCTTTAGAAGAACTTAAGCATGTGACTAACCAGGCACTACTGTGAACACCATGAAATGTGTGGACCACTTTGAAAACTTAAGCTTTATCCAAGTAAGATCATTAATTTTTGTCTCCCAAAAAATCAAAAGGCACTAGGAATGCGGGAAACACAGCTATCTACCAGCAAAAATTATCTTGTATCTTTCTGCTTATGGCAGTTTCCCTAAAACTCTCATTATTGCACTTCAAGAAAGCAACAAGTTTTCCCACTATTAGCACATGATCCTGTATTTTATACTGAAGTACAAATGCAGATATCCTAACAAGACTAAGTAGTCCATACGCAGCTTTTAAGAATGTGCCCAGATGGATGGTTTAAATGTATTTACACTGACCAGGACACAACCATGTTCAGTAAGCGTGTCTGACCAGTGTGAATTTTCTCTATCATATATTTAAGAGGCTTTTATTACTTATATCTATTTTGTTCTTAGTGACAACAGAGTAATTGCTCAAATTTAAGTTTCTGCTTTCATCTCCTTAATGCATGCAGTAGAAGAACCCGACTCCTTTAACATAATAGTTAAGATTTTGATAGCCATGAAAGAATTGCAAATTAGAGTGTATGTCAGCATGAGTAAAACAGACTGGATGTCAGTATGACTCACCTCAGTTTTGACCATGCTACATTGTATTAGAATCACATATTCTGACATCTGCACCAGTATAAAACAATGCAAAGCCCTTGGTGTTACAGGATTGCTTCTGTAAAGGACCTTTGCTTCCACACCACTCTTCACAGTTGACTCACTGCTTTACTTCCTACCAATTCTTGCAATAAAAGAATAAGGCCCGACATAACTCTTCTTCATGCTATTTCTCTGCAAGATTCAGCAAATCATTTACAAAGACACAATACTTGCAAAATCCCTACACAGAACAGTGCAAAAAAATACTCTGGCATTTTGCTGTCTTCATATACAAACGTTAATGTCAATACTAACACCTTTAATCCATTTTTTTTTCTTGCTACCTTGTTAAAACTGAGCCACTAGCATTTTGACACAACATTCTCATTTTGTGTTCAGAACAAGCATTTTAAGACTGTATCATCCAAAAGAAACAAAACTGCCATGAATTGGCAATAAATGAAATTCATTTAACAAAACACTGTACACAATACCAGCAAGCTGGTGCATGTAAGACTCTGACCATGCAAATTACTAACAGATCAAAAGTAAACTCAGTTCCATTTTCTCTTTTTAATTAGATGCTTTTAAAAAGCTTTTTGGTGGTTGTTACTGCCTTTTTTAAATAATGAGGAATAATTCATCAGTTGTTTCCAAATCTTTTCACCTATTTTACTAGCAATAAAATATTACCCTAAGGTGAATTCTGGGAAAGATTATTGCAAAAATATTAATCTTGAAGAATAGGAGACATTTCAAAAGCTTTACACCTTTCTTTAGATTGAGGCAAACTAGCTGCAACACCAGTCCTTATATTAATCTTGTAATTTGGCTTTCACCAATGCTATAAATATGTTTGCACAACTTGCACACCATATGGAACTATTTACAAATGCTTACATTGAAAGTTTTTGTAAAAAAGGATTATTAGCAATGATAGGATAATAGTTTTCTGTTAAATGCACCTGGGAAGAAGAAGTGTCAACTAGCATAAACAATTTTTGAGTGATCTCTAAAAGAGAAAAATGAATTTTCTGAATTCTAAATAAACTCTAAATAACCTTACATGTGATAATTATGTTGGCGTTCTAATCTTTACCATCCCAGATTTTGTGTGACTAGCCACCTTTGACATTCTTCCTTGCTGAAAATACTTGAATCTACTTCCTGTCATTTTCAACACATCTCATCTTCCCTATTTTAAAAGGTTCCTGAGAAACCTCACAGCCTTCTAGCCCAAGCTATATCCTCAAATGTGATTTTGGACTAAGAGGAAGCAAGCTTCTGTGCAGTGCAGCTGAGCTGCTGAGCTATTTAATATATGCAGTTAGAGAGAAACAGGTAAGATGGCAGTATCTCAGGTGTCCCTTCTTTATTTGAGAGGAAGCACATCGGCTTCAGTCAAAGACAACAGCGGCAAAAAAACAAATAAGGCTTTGGAAGGCATTATTCTTGCTTCCAGTGGACATAATAATCACTCTCTCTAGCTGCACAGGAAAAAAACCACCAAGTTCTGTCTGTAGAGCTTCAGTTAGACTGGAGTGTGGGAATATGCTATGCTAAATTACCTGCAATAAGATACCCATGCAAGTACAGTAGCTAATCAGTTTAAATATTTAGTGCTGTCCTTACTAGCAGAGTCTAATAATATTAATCAGAGAACTTTATTCTATATAGTAAAACAGGAACATAGCAATTTGCTGTTATTCAACCCTCTCTTCCACTAGGGAAGGGTTCCTAATTCTGATGGAGAGCAGGGGAGTTTGTGGGTTGTGGATAGAAACTTAAACACTGGGGGGGTGGGCAGCATCCAACAAAACCAAGCACCTATCACAACCACAGGACACAGAAGCCCAGCCATTAGGTAAGCATTTAACCAGGCTCTGCTCTGTTTGCAGCCACCAGCTGCCAGAAGTCCAAGTACCTTTTGAAAAGAAGCCACGCAACAGTGCACGGTAAGGGAAAAGTGTTTTGAAGGTCTAGGCTGGTAACAAATTTTCCTTGCTTTCCACTTCATCTGCTTGCTGAGGTTTAGTAAAGCTGGACAGCCATGCAAGGGTAGAAACCGTAGTACAAGACAGAACAGACACAATGTACTGTTCCTGCACTAATGCCAGATTATGCTGTTTATTTCTCAGTCCTTAAAAGACCTCAAAAAATTTGAATGTCTGATTTGATTGATCACCTCAGGATGAAGTGCCAGAGCAATTAGACTTTAAAACACATATAGAAGAATGGGAATTCCTTTCTTTGAACAGCCCACTGCTCCCACACCTAATTAGTTCCATTCAGTTCCTGAGCACATCTAGAAGAGTGGATGCACTCTACAAGTATTACTACAAATGGAGAGAAAAAGGATATTCTTGCTGGGCCTACACAAAAGTTAAAGTAACCTTAAAAAGTAATTAATTCCTGAAAGCACTGTGTCTCCAGAAGTCTTAACTCAGGCCCTAGCTGGAAAGGAGTCTCATCATCTCATTTTAACTTCATGTTAAACATCTCCCTTATATAAAGCAAGTATCTAAAGCTGGAAGCTACAGAATCTTTGTCTGTACTCCTGTTTTGTTACAGTTTTGTTGGATACTGTGCTTAAAGTATTCCTCCTTCCTCACGCTTCTAGGCCAACCCTGACCTAACAGCTAGCCCTCTCACATTAGAAGGCTGGACAACATGTAATTTGCTTTAGTGCCTACATCCTGCCAGGTGAAGGTATTGTTCCATGTAGCAATGTGTCACTATGTGATAAGCTTCCTTTGAACTGCATTTTTGTCTCACACGGTTCGGTGACCTCTTTGAAAATGGTGGCTGGCATTGCTACACTAGAAAGTTGCAGCCCAAAGTTGTATAGCGCCTGAATCAGGAAAAAGGATACAACTTACCTTGACAGCCCTGAACCAAGAAAGCTTATTTCGCAGTGACTAATTCTTTTCCAGTGGAGGGGTTCACAGAATTTACTGAGAACAACTCCATCCAAGTGGCTGAGTGTTAATGTACATTTGTCACTCAAGTTCAAGAGAATAAATAAAGTTAAAACTGCTGATACAGCTGAGAAGTAAACATTGTTTATAGGGAGTCAGAAGACAAACCAGGTAGATGCCCATGTCACGCACACACAACACCTACTGTGAAGGGAGAAGAGGGTTCTTTTCTCCATATCCATCTCTTTTCAATATTAGAACATCCAGCAGCTCACAGCTTAGGTCATTTTTAAAGGTGACAACAACAAGGATCAACAAAAGCAGCAGTAAAGCTAAGACTCGATGGATACACAGAAATTCAAAAGGAAGCAAATGCTGCAGCAGTATCTTATCCATATATCAATACATACACAAACATTTTCAATGCACATCTACTTCATCTGCATGTCAAGCTTGCTTTCTGCTGGACCCAGTTTGAGGGAGTCACAGAAAAGCAAGTCAGATTGTTTTAAAACAAAGGAGACAGGCTTTGGCTACTAAAGTATTTATTACTAACATACAAAAATGGGTTACAAAACAATGGCTACAAAAATACACACACACAACAGCAGGCACCTGGGTACAAACAGCGTGAATCTTGCCTTGATATGCATATTAAAAAATGTATTGATAATTATTTGTTCAGTCACTGGAACAGTGTTCATGGAGCATCTAGGTGATGCTTTTAGTCATATAATTTAGTTTTTAGGTAGTCCTGCAAGGAGCAGGAGTTGAACTTGATGGTGCTTATGGGTTCGTTCCAGTTTGAGATACTCTATGATTCTGTGGTCAAGTTACTGTGTTACACAATAGTTAAGTTTATACAGTTAATGTTAACACTGTCACGGCATTTAACTCCAGCTGACTCATTTAGAAACCCCACTTCCAACTTTGGCATTCTGCACTCACAGAACTTTAGTCAGGAATTGTGCAGCAGTAGAACCTGAGATAGATCCGTAATTATCAAATGTGTGATCTGCAGCAAACATAGCATTTAACAGTACATAGCTCGACTGTAGAGCTTTTAAATTCATTTCATAGTATGTAAGGCTTTTTATCATTCTGGTAGAGATTAAGCAACAAATCAAAGGCTTTTAGCTATGATGAGTTTCATTTAGACTAATGGTATTAATACCACTGAAGCACGGTGAGGTGCTTAACAAACAAACAGGGCATCTTGACAATTGTAAGCTGCCAATACTTAGGCACTGGAGTCTAGTTTGATTTTTTAAGAGTGGCTTAACTACACAGGACAATACAGCCCATGCGTAAGACTGTTCTGGCCTGTAGATTCCCCTATTCCTGTATTTATGGATTTTTCCCCAAAAAAATGGTGAAAATGGATTTTTTTGACAGCTACGCTTAGTAAGACCACTCATTTGGTCAGTCAGCGGAGCACATGCATGATATGCAGTTTATTCAGTAGTGTGTTCAGGCTGTTTGTCTTTCTGGCTGGAACTTTCCTCCCCTTCACCTTTGCTTTCAGCATGCTGAATGCCAGGCAGTTGTGGGTAAAAGGGACCTACCAGCCAGTTGAGTGGTGTGTTGTTAACAAGATAATCCATCACATCATCCAGAGACTCCTTCATTTTCTTCAGCTGTCCTTTGCTAGCTGCAATAAAGCTGTCTGATAATTCTTGGAAGGAGGATGCTGACCGAAAGCTCTGGTAGGCATCACCTGCCATTGACCCAACACCGTAAACCTGATCCTGCACATTCTGTGGCAGTCCCTGTAGGCTTGAGACCAGTGTGAGGCAGGTGGTCTGAAGCTGCTGGGTGAGGCTCCGTGCAATAGCTAGAGTTCTTGACTCAATGTGCTAGGAAGAAAAAGCATAACAGCACATTAGTGTCTTTTTATAACTGTAGCAGCTTTATATTGCTCAAGATACATAAAGAAGCAAAGTAAAGGGGATGTAAGTGAAATAAAGCTATAGCAGATAACAACCCAGGTTTTAAGTCTGAAACATCAAAGACTTGAAAGTACTTGATATTTCTTCAACACTCAAGTACTTTGTGAAAAGAAACATTGATAGCTTCTACCCAGCGACAGACAAGCAGATTCTTGTTTCAACTCTGGATAACAAGTCACAGCAGGTAAGTACATTCTAATTCATGAACCACTCCAGAAAGCTACGTGTAGTGAGTCTGTCTGTACCTAAGACTGCTGAGAAATCATTATTTCTTGCCTGGACATATCAGATACCTGGTTTCTAGCTACTGTACATACAGATATCCCAACACAGGTTCACATGATAAACAGGATGAGCATTCTCAGGAGAGGAGAATGAAGCCCAGAGTGTTTACAGGAAGTAAGCTCATTTAACAGTTTGGGTCCCCTACTTTTCAGCAGTCAGCTGCCCTGAGCTTCAGCATCCAGATTCCACATTTGCACATATGCTTCTCTGTTGCACACTTCAGGGACTGTTAGTCTGCCATTATCTTTATGGGATACAATCCATTTATTTCTGGTGTACATTTACATCTATTTACCTCAGCACTACGCAGATCATCACCATCATTTTGGCCTGTATTTGTCTTCCATTCTACCCAGGATTGATAAAGCTTTTCCTGAGCACCAAGAAGTTTCTTATTGGCACTATTCACGTTCTTTCTGGCATACTCGATCTGAAATACAGCCAAATAAGGAAGTAGAGCCAAGAGTCCAAACAGTTCCTTTAGGGCTACTCTACCTTGACTGTTTTGTAACTTGCTTTTAAAACACTTCAGAAGTTCAGTATAAACAACTTTGGGGAGTGTAAGAGTGTGTTTAGTCTCTTCAAATAAGAGAAAACTTGAAGCAGTTTTAAGATGTTATGTAGTCTTCCCCTCTGCCTCAACTATTTCCCCCTCCCCCACTGGAATCCTACAGGAGGAATTTAACGTGTATAGAAGGCCATGACTATGTGCAGTCTGTCGTACATAAACCTATGTTGCTGGGGTAAGACTACTGAAGCACCAGAAATGCTCAGAGACAGAAGTAGCAAGAGAGCAAGTCCCAAGAGAATTTGAAATTTTACTAATAAAAATGACTTAAAGGACTGACGTGTTTCTAAATTGCATGACACTTTCTTCACTGAATGAAGTATGTGTCAAAACCAGCACTACAAAACAGGAAAAATTTAAACATGTCACTTCTATTTCTGCAGTGCTTGCAGTTACAAGCAATTGCTCGGTAAGTTCACAGCTTAGCTTGATTTAGAACTCTCCTGAATGGTGATGAAAATTTCTTAATGAAAAATGCCTTGTATTTAAAATATGCATTTAGTCAGAGAGGAATCCCAGTTTTCCTGTGAGTCTTTCGGCTGTTTTCTTCACTCTAAAACAATGCCAACATATGCTTTTTATACACCAAGTGAAAGCTTAAACTTACCAGACTAACAGTGTAGTGGAGCTGAGAGATTGTCTCCTGGCTTTTCTGTTTAGCATCTCTAACTTTGTTTAAGGCTTGTTGGTAGGCACGTGTGCGGACCTTTGAAGACAGGGATCCTAGTCTAACATAGTAGCTTGGCTTTTGAATTCCAACTTCAAAACCTTCAACGTTTGCAGCTTCTTTCTCTAGGTATGTGGAAAGGAAGCAAACTGATCACTGGAAGAAAACTTAAGAGGTCTGTGACAATTTTATCTGTCTAGTAAAAGCTGAATACTGGGCTTATTGAGTAGACCTTTAGCACCAAGGGTAGACTGATAGACCACCTTACACAGAAATTCTTACCTTCATTCTGGTTCCTTGTGAAGATGCTATTACAACCAGCAGACAAAAGGCAGTTTGGGGAGCATATGCCCCCTTCCCCACTATGAGTAAGCAATAAATGGATGATTGCTTGCTTCTCTCCAATATAACCATTCCAACAAAATCTAACCTTGAATTGGGCTTACCTAGTTCTGCTTCTGTAAGTGGGAGATACTGGTCTACAAGGGTTTCTGATTTCGTGAGAGCGCTGTCCACTCTGCTGCTCACCATTTGCACCACACGACTTCCCAGGACAGTGTTAATGCTGCCATTGACAACTGACTTGGTCATTTCTACACTGTCTTGCATTGCTTCTTTAGTCTTGCCCACAACTCCAGTGATCGTGTGAGCAACAGTTTCCTTGGCACCAGTCACAGTGGTTGTTACAGCTTCTCTGGCTCCAACAACTACATCCTTGGCATTGGCAACAACCTGCCATAGGACATACATGGATTTACTACAAATATTAACAAGTGAGAGCTACATAATCCATGAAATAATAAATTTATGCTAAAGCTTGTATGAGTATTGGTTATCTAGGGGAAATTTGCCCTGAAAAAATATGTACAACAGAAAAAAAAATATGACTGCCACGCAGCCTTCAGCTCAAAAAACTTCAGTGAATGTAATCCAGGCACTTCATACTGAGCAGGAAAGAGACAAAGACTCAAGCTTTAAAAAACACCCACCAGTGAACTGCACCCATAGAAAGATGTTGTCAAATGGTGGGCAATCTAAAATAATAATTAGAAAAAAGCTTATCAGTCTCCCAAAGGCAACAAATAGCTGTACAGATACACCTTTGCCTTTCTCATTGCTTCCAAGCTGTACTTCAAGCACAGTTTTTTTAAATCTGTCTCCCTGGGATTTTAGTGATAATAGAAAAGAAGGGTGTATGGTTCTTCTCCTTAGCATACATAAATGGAAAGAACTTACCTTGTCGGTGGGTTGGTTCAGTATAGGCAGTCTCTCTTCAATTTTGTCTAGACCTATACAAGCATAGTTGTTGGCAACTACAACTATAAAAGAAATTACAAGAGTTGATTTTAATTATTTTTTCCCTTAGTAAGATAACTCAAACTGAAAATTCCTCTTGAAAAAGAACTCATGCAACACTCTTAGTTTCCTCCTCTTCTCAGTGAGATTTGAGGCAGCAAAGCCAAAGAACAAGGCAGATTTACAGTGCCAGAAAAAAAATCCTCACTTGCAGGCAGAGAAAATTCATTTCATAATTTACAAGTAACTGGCAGAAGAAGCTGAAACACCTGGCCCTCTGCCATTCTATGAAACCAGGCCTCTGGTTACAACAGCCTTGTGACTGTTCCAAATTTAACCAGTTCTCAGTGTAAGAAAGCACAACAGTAGCATTTGAAACCAGGTGAAAGGTGAGAAAGGCGTTGAGCAAGAGATTGCGTAATTATCTCGCATATCAAAAGTCATACATCAATTTGGTATTACGAAAGCTGGAATCTGCTTTCACTCCGGATTCTTATCTTTTTTTTTAAAGTCTTATCAATGTGTAATCAGTTACTCAACAAGCCAGGCAACAGGTTCAGTTGCCAGAGCAACACAGCTACCCCCAGACAGCATTCCACACCAGCATGACCATGTTAAACCATACGTGCATCTGGATACATAAAACAATCAGTTGAACTAAAGTGATCAACAGCTTCATCTTTGCCTTACTTTGTGGTTCCAGTTTCTGAATGATAGGCATAGCACTTGTCATGGCTACCGATGTAATCGTCTTCACTCCCTTCTCTGCTATCTCACATACTGACTTCAGATAAGGATGGCTATCCTTTGTGGTGATGTAAGCTGTGGACACCATATCATAGGTGGAGCTCACCAAAGGAAGGTTGGCAACCCTCGATACAATGTTCTGTTTAAAAGAGAAAGGCATTAGTTGACTCCTGTTTTTCTGATCTAGACAAAGAAATTATGGGACTAACTCAGACATACCTGCTGTGGATCAATTGCTGCCAATGCCATTTTTTCAGGTCTTGAACCTTACACAGCCTGTGAAAGAAGCATATATGAGTTATGGCATCATATCTACTTCACCTAAGCACCAAACTTTGAAACCCACAACCTTCTTGTGATCCATCCCATTTAATGGGATCAGGATGTTCACATTCATGCATAAAGGAATTACATTTTGTCATAACAATTTACAAATCCAAAACTTGCTTTAGGCAATGCAAGTACAGCACATGCATGAGACAGTGAGGTACAGCAGTTCATTGACTGGTGGATCAATTTATTTTTCTAAAATTAAGACAAGAATTAAGAACTGGACTTATATATTGAGCCAGGACAAAGAAAAGCCAGACCACAAGTCACTAAAAATCTAGTTTAAGATGTCCAAGTCAAACAAAGAACCCACCACTAATAGCTTTAATCAGATTAGATCTTCTAGGGAGCCCACATAAGGCTCACTCTGTTCTGCCTGCTAAAAAGCTAGCATTCCTGCACCACAGAGAGTATTTCTGGATTTCCCTACTGCAGAAAATAAATCTCCTTTATGCTAATTTACACTAAATTATTACACATTCCCCACTGAAACAAGTTGCAAACATTGGTCATTCAACAAATCTACAGTACTCAATATGAATTCCAACATGTATTCCCATGGGGAAAATACTAACAGCTCTCCCCATGTGAACCGTCTAGAAGGAGTGGGATATTGCAGTATCACATAAGGAGAACACACTGAAGCACACGGTCATCCTATGCACACATGCAGGCTGAACTAAATCTGCAAGAAGCACTTTTTCCATTAATGGTTTCATATAATGCTTAAGCTCCAGAAGAATCTGCATAAATGAAGGCAACAAAAAGGTAAACTAAGAGTCCATCCTCAAAAGGATTGTGGTTTACAAGGCCTTCTGCTGGGTTTGTCAAAGAGCCAACAGCAGTTTTCTGTCTCATATCTATGACAGCAAAAAAGAAATGTGTTAATATTCCATCTGAGGTAATGTAAAACTCTTCCCCATTACATAATGGGGAACAAGGATAAAGGCATACTGTTAATATTTTGCAGGCATATTTGCACATATTAACATGCATGTGCCTATAATGAGATTAACCACTCTACAGGGAACACAAAAGCAAGACAAGTAACACACAAAGGTTACAGCAGCAACAGTTTTCCTTTCACTTAACAAGAATTTAAATATCCGTAGGAAATACGTGCTATGTTTCTCACACAGCATTACAAGTTAGATCACTTGGAGTACAACTGAATTTCACTGTGAACTGCAACGCATGCTACAGAACAGGAGAAGAAGCAAATGGCACAGAATCCGGCCTCTGAAGGAAGAAGAGCCATTATTTTAAGGATTATTCAATAGTTCTAGTGTGTCTCATAAGATCCATCCACACAGGGCATGCGTTTGAATTTTAGTCAACAAACCAGCACAGTTAGCCTGTGAAGTTATTCCTGCTCTTAAAGACAAGGAAGATAACTAGGATCTTGCAAGGTTTCAGAGACCCCTTGAACAGGCTCAGCCCTTGCAAAAGTCGGATCCATTCCACTGGAGCAGGTGAGTGAGACGCCTGGACTCTAAGTCCAAGCATATTTCACAGAAAGCAGGAGATTCTGAAGAGGAAAGCACATAGACTACATCGCAAACGTCACTCCTACTCTCCCCCCTCGCTATGGAAAGAAGTGAAAGAAAGCGGCGCGATGAGCCACGCAGAGCAGCCACGCTGCCTGCTCCGGCTCTCCGCGGTGCCCACAGCAGGAAGGCGCACCGCTTTCCCAAGCGCCTCCACGGGCCGCTTCCGGGATGGGGCATTCCAACGCCGCTGCCGGGGGCGGACGAGGCTCTCGGGACCGTCTGGTCCCGGCAGAACCTCGGCCAGCCCCCCGAAGCACGCCGGGCCGCGGGGCTCGCGGGGGCGGCGGGGGCGGCCCGGCGGCCAGCGGCGCACACGGGGCCGCAGCCGCCGCCCGCTCCGCCGCCGGGCTCCACCATATTGCGGAGTCAGCCCCGCGGCGCGGACAGGCGCCCGGCGCTCCGCGGCCGCCCAGAGCCGCGCCGGAGCACCGCACCGGCCACACTCACCCGCGAGGAGGAGCTGGAGCCGCCGCCAACTGGAGCACGGGCAGGGTCGCGGGCACGGGCACCGCCGCCGCCGAGTGGGGAGCGCCGGCCTCGCCCCGCTATTTATGGGGCGTCACCGCCGCCGCGCGTCACCGCCGCCGCGGGGCGGGGCCGGACACGTACTGACCCGAGCGGCGGTCAGCTGGAGGGCACTGCTCTGTTCGGGAACGTCTGAGTGACGGGAGCTAGTGTGCAGCTGGTCTTGCAGAAGGCCGGTTCACTGAAGCACAGAATATGCTGAGTTAGAAGGGACTCACCAGGGTCATCGAGTCCAACTCCTGGACCTGCGCAGGACACCCCAAGAGTCACCATGTGTCTGAGAGCGATGTTCAAACACTTCTTGAACTCTGTCAGGCTGGTGCTGTGACCACTTTCCTGGAGAGTTTGTTCCCGTGTCCAACCACCCTCAGGGTGAAGAACCTTTTTCTAATATCCAACCTTAACCTCCCCTGACAGCAGAGCAGAATAAATGGAACAAACTAGAATTTTTCACTTCTTCGAACAGATGTGTTGCACTTCTGCTAGCATGTATACCAAACATTTACAGGCACTCTGCTCTTTTCATTACATTGTTGTCATCTGAGAGCTCTTTTTGTTTCTTTTCCCGGTCATGTGGCTTCTCAAGTGTAAACCACTCAGTGTACCCATGGCTGCCACAAAATTAATTAACCCCCTTTGTCAGGGGTGTCTGTACTGGGAATTCTAGACTGTTCCAAGAATTTATTTACTAATAAGTAGCACCATTATTTATAGTACAGAAACACCCGAGACTCGCACAGCCCAGTGACACGCTCTGCCAGAATGCGGTAACTAGAGATAGTATCAACCCCTTGACAGTCCTTGGCAGGCTAAGAATGTGGATTATGATCATGTTTTTCTTCACAACTAGGTGTCCTTCTGTATTTTATAAACTCGGAGGGGCTTATCTGAAGTTTTGAAAATCTAGAAACTTGCCTCTTGAGAACACTGCCTTGGTTACAGGGGCAGGCAGATAGGGACAAGGCAAAGGGACGAAGGGAGAGAGGATGACATTACATCTTGGATGGACAAAATTCCTCAAATATCATAAAAGAGAGAAAGCAGTGGTGTTGTTCCTGTCAAAACTGAAGAAGAAGAAAGCAGGACAGCATCAAGAAAAGCAGTAGTAACAGATAAGACAAAAGCATGACACACTAGACATTGCTAAAAGAGGAAGGCAATCATAGTATACCCTACACTTCTCTTCCATGAGGCAAGGGCAGATGTTTAAAGTCATGTAATGCATCTCAGTAACACATCAGCACATTCATCCATCCAAGTCCCTTTAATTAACATTTTAGAATATAAGTCCACCTACTTATCCTTAACCTCAGGAAAAAATGTTAAAGATATGAGATAATGTATCAGACAATAAAACTATCTATCCTTTGGTGCATCTCTTTTAAACTCACTATAATATCCTTCATGACACAGAACAACTCAGGTTTCAGCCTCCTAGCTCTGTAACACAGCTCAGACAGAGATAGCAGCAATAGATAGCATGGGTCCTTCAACTTTTCTTACCATCTTAGTACAGCCAAGTGGAGGAGCTGCTGGAACATCAACCCTGGGGCCCAGCAGGGCTCAGGGGAGCAAGAGAACGACCCTGCTGTGGCATCACTGGGAAGCTGAAATGGCAGGATGGGGGAGGCTCTAGGGAAGGCTGGGCAGGGACATTAAGCCCTGTCCATGCCATCAAGTCCCTGACCAACAGTTCCAGCTGCTGACAGGTACTTCCACTTGTCATGAGACCAGGGTGTCAGCTGTTCCCTGACAAGGTGACAGAGAGGCCAAAGGGGAGAGCAGTGCTAAGCCTGAAGGAACCTGAGTAGTCCGCTAGTATTCTTTCATGAACAGATATAGTCTAATGTGTTGACGTAGGGCTGACTGACAGCTAGAGTGCTAGTGTATTTACCAGATCTGATACAGGGATCTTCACCTAGCCTCACAGCTGGTGGATGGAGGGATATCTTGGGAACTCAAAAAATGGGGGACTGACACAACAGTCAGTCCAACACATTGTGACTTTCCAACACATTGAAGCTACTTTTATTTAAAAGTAGTCATGCTTGCATGTTGAGATAGCTAGCCATAGCCTTTTCTCAGTCTTTAGGGTGACTGTTCAAAGCAGTGGTGTCATACTCCTAACCATGTTATGAGAAACTATCCATGCCCTCGTCCTGCAGAGAGCACAGAAGGGTGGCCCTTTGGAGCTGTCAACAAAATTATGTCCGGTCACAGTCTTAGCAAGCTGGCAGGCTTTGAAGGACTGCCTCCAGCCACAGTTTGAGGCTTTCAGTAGGGAGCTAGAAGCACAAGAAAACTGATATGCCTTCTCTGCCTTAAGTTCTTGCCAGTAGCACCAGCACTGAAGTATTTCCAGCAGCCTGGAATGCCATAGGGACACAAAGGAAAAGAAGGTGTTTATAGCTGTGAAGGATGGATGTTTCAGGGTCCGTAACATACGTAATCAATTCAATTCATTACAACAATTCATCCGACCTCAAAGATGTCTAATATTCAAAGAACATTTTTCTTTTACGTGTTTATGAATGTTGCTTTGTCACGTGAGACGCAAGTGATTCTACTGAACTGGGAATCAACATACTTGCGTTGGACACCCTGAGACTGTTAATTGCGAAATAACACAATTGTCAAAGGCTGTTTTCCCTCAGTTTTCTCACTGTTCCCCTTTCTTTCCAGACTCACAGTAATTAATTTCTAGTCTTTGTAATCCTATCTTTCACCATTCTGTCATTGAACTTGCAACTAACTTCTTATTTGCTTAAACTGTTTATTTGCCTTACTCCTTGGGTTTGGGATTAAGTCTTTTTTATGTTTCTGTATTAAAAGCTTTCCCTGTGTCTTGATGAATCATATCAATAGTTTTCCTGCTGTAACCCACTTAGTTTTCCTGTCTCCAGAAGAGGATATCAGATTTGTGAGGCCTGATCTTCCTTTTTTGAGTCCACACTAATTGTGCTTAGAAAGAATAGCATCCTTATTCTGCTCTGCCCAAAAGTAAAGCACTCCCACCTTTTGTTTCCGGGTAACATGATCTGCAGGTTTTCTCTGTAACATACTCCATTTCCTCTGGAATGTACTTATCTTTCAGTGTGTCTTATCTTTTGTTAGCTGTCCAAAGATCTTTACCTCTTACCTCTTCAGCTGTAACAGAGTTAACCTGACATCTGATTCAAAAGAGACTGACTGGGTCAAACTTAGTTCTCCTCTGAATACCTGAAGAAAGGCAAAAGCAAGCAACAGTATCATCAGTTACTGGCAGACAGGTAGTATAAATAACAGACGTGATGTGTTTCATTAAGACAAAAGAAGAAGGAATAGGACTAACTCATGCTGGCTTGATAGGGACAGGGAGTCAATTATACATATTTACTTATTGTACGGGATCTTTTTTTTAAATTTGGCTACAGTTTGTCTATAACCCTGCCAGAAGTCGTCAGAAGGCTAGGTAGCAACCTATTGTTGTGGTGTCATGCTGCACCTTCAGAAAGATGACAGCAGGCCTTCATGTCTCATGTGACATATAACTCCCATCAGCCCACATGTACCCCTTTAATTTTCACCCTTTACACAGTCAAACACACTAGTTGAGGCCATGACTGAAGTTATCAATAAAGCAGCCTATTTTAAAAGACAAATGACTTCATAACTTACCATCAGAAAGAAAAATATCCTAACTGTTTGGCAATTATCTAGGTACCATCAGTTAAACAATACACAAAGTATTGTATCTATGCTAACAAGATCTTGTAATTGTTTAATTGTATTTCATTAAGAGTCAGGAGATGTAGCTATGAGGATTTTGTTGGTATATACAAAATGCATAGGACAAAAAATATCCAGGCCCTGTTCTAGAACTAAGGAACAGTTCTAGGACTATTAATATAACTAATTAAAATATAACTATTAAAATATAGCTATTAAAAGTATAATGGTTTTGCTATAAAACCTTCCCACCACAAAACCTGAGATACTTCATGTAATTCTCCACCTAAACCACATTCTTTTATGTTTTAGCAACAAGCCACTTATTAGCAACTAATTATTTCTTTTTCATCTGGATCTGAGAGTTTCCTTTCTTAAGTTCCAAAAGGTTCCTTACTAGATGTATATTTATTCTTATACACTACATATAAATCTGAGTGCACTACAAATATTCAAACTTTCTCTACTTACATTTCCTTTTACTTGATACAAAAAGAGAAAAGAGGGTCAGACAGACAGCTGCTGGAAATCATTTTGGCATTACTGACTTTACATGGGCTGTATCCTGATTTAGCTGTAAAAGATCTTGCTGCAAAAGCCTTTGGAGACAGAACCAAGTCTCAGGTTTGACAATGTAGAAGACATTCTTCTTTTGCCAAAGAGGCTTCCACAGAAGCCTTGCTCTTACTCCTCCACATTTGTGGAGGATACTCTTGATACTCTAAGTTTTCCACAAGCTCCTCACCTTAGTGGCTTTTTTTCTTGAGCAAGGCTAAATGTCTTTCTCTTAGAAGCATTTTAGAGTCCCTGGGTAGCACTGGAAATTGTCTTCTTGAGAAGATACTTGTTTTGAATATGTGCTGCTGATATGCAACTCCTGAATGGAAATGTTCATAAACTCTAGTTAAGCTCCATTTGGCTGTTTTGCCACAATCAATAAAATTGACTCATCTTTTATTGCAGTGCAGAGTTCACCAACCTGCTAAATCAAACACTACTACTATTAAATCAGGTTATTAGATGCTTGCTTAATAGTACTGCGCAATGCATGCATAAGATGCCAGACCTATTCCATGTGTACACAAGATTATGTATTCTGGTCACTGATGCAGGGGAATGAAAAGTAACAGATCAAGGTTCAAAATCCACTGGTAACACTAAGGGTCTCCCCTAGATTCCATACTTGCTAAACACAAAACTGGTGATCCAGAAGCTTTTATTGCTATGTTAGCATTCCTTTCAAATTCACCAGCTCCAGTAAGAAGCAGAGTTTAGGTATCCCATTTTATTAACAGGGGTGCATGGCTTCCAGTAAGAGCAGAACATAAGGCTGTGAAAACGGGCTCATCAGTGTTGACCTCCCCTAAGTTACAGAATTGATAACTAGTTACTTTGTTGCTCCATATCATCTCAAAAAATTCTTCACAGGGTTGCTGTTTACTTCTGTTTAATTGCCTATTTTTGAATGCTATTCATATATTCAGAAACAGAGCCACTCAGCCCCACAACTCAAAACCAGCAGTAAAGTCAACTTAATAAACCAATAATGTTAATGTAACCGGTTTCAGATTAATATCCTACTGTGCTTTATAATGTAGTAGTGTTTTCTTTCAAATCAGCAAGCCTGGGCAGGTAGATAACATGACTCTGCACAAGGGCAAATTTTCCTCAGCTCTAACTGGAGTTTCTGGATACTCAGTGCCTCTGAAAGGCATATTCAACTCAGACATTCAAAATCAGGCTGCCTTAGAAGCTGAGATCTAGCTCTTAGTGTTTTAATTTTCCCAATTGTAAAACTAAAATGATGAGTTCACTTTGTTATTAACAAATAAATATGAGATGCACTCAGTGACCTTCAGTCTTTGGGAAAGTTTTGACCTATAGTCCTACATAAGTTTGGAACTAGATGATCTTTAAGGTCCTTTCTAATCCAAACTATCCCATGATTCTGTGATTTTATGCTCTGTTTCTAATCTAGCACTCTTACAGCTTTATCTTACAATAGGAGGGGGAAAAGTTTTATTAATCTGAATAACAAAGTATTCTTCATCTGAACTAACTAGAAGTCCTAATGCAGAAAAAGCATTTGTAGGTTTCGTATCAGTGGCACAATATAAGAAGACTGATAATTGATCTGTAAATTTGTGTGAAACCTATACCTTCACTGTACAATCTAAGAATGCTTCTTTCCTTTTCTTTTTAAGAGCAGGTGGAACAGGTTACTTTCCCAAGCTCTTTGTTTTGCTGTATGAGGTTATTTCTTCCTTAGATTTATTGGCAAAGGACTTCCTGGGAGGGTTTCTTAATTTACTTATGGCAAGATTAAGTCTAGCTAAGCTTGCCTTGACAGGTTCAAGGCAGATAACAAGTAATATGCATGAGATGTTTCTCAATGTTCTGTCCTCTAAAGTTCAAGGAAAGCTAGTTAAACAGGCAGATGCTGAAGGTTGTTCTTTGCCGGCTTCTGTTTCCACTTAAAAAACCAGAAGTACAGACATCAGCAAGCCCACAAAGGTCCAAACCTGTAACAGAAACTGAAATGGAGGCCAGAAGGAGAAGAAAAGCACTTTTAACAGAATAAAAAAAATAGTATCTCAATAGACTTAGTCGAATTTCTGAAAGTGATAGAAATTCAGCACTTAGACTATATTTTGTTAAGTATATTCTGAAGATTTAAAGAATCTGGTCTTCTTCCCCATGTGCCACCAGGGCAGGAGTCCATCAGTCATGAACCTTCAGAATTACTTTGGATAGCTCAGCAATTACCCATCTTAATATATCCACTTGTACCAAGTTCACAAATAATTAATGGATAATAATCCCTTATTTGTTATGGAGAGGACCAACCCTTTGTTTCAGGGTATGATGACAATATTCAGAAGCCTGTACAAATTTCACTGAAGAGGAACTAAAGGGCATTTTAGTCAACAAAACCACTAAGTTCTTATTTCCCTGATGCCCTGGCAGGTTAAATGCAAAGACAAAATGATACAAAGAAATGGAGAAGAAATTGCTACTTTAACATTTCCCAGGTATCTCCTGTTTTGTAGATAGGCAAGATGTCAACACCTTCTCAGATCTGCCAAACGAGACAATTGTGTAACACTCCCCAACCAATGTCCATCAAATTAAACAGATATTTCAGACAGCTTAAATAACATTGTTAACTCATCTCATGTTGCCTCATGTGGGTTAATGAATGAATAATTTACACAAGAAGCTCAGCTTCTAGATCTGAAACTCTTGTAACTTAGTAGAGGATAACAATCTGTTCCATCAGCATTGGTGAAACAAAAAGAAGCTGTGTCTTCCCTGTACAATACTGCAATGATGCAGTAAAATCAAAGTTCTCAGAAGAGAACTTGGAAGAAATACATTCTCACCAAAGTATAATTTCATACATGAATAGTCTCCTAGGATTAAATTTTGAAACAGTTGGAATGAGGGCTTGGCATAGTACCCTGATACTCTCTTTGTAAAGCCCTGTTCTGTAACCAAATGAACACTAGATATTGAGCCTACATAAAACCTGCAGTAAGACAGTGAAACTGTGATCATAAAAGGTTCCAGGACTAAGGCGAAGCCAACTTGAATGTCGTATACAGAACAGGGTCATTTGTTGGAACTTCATCTTCCATTCTTACGAGGGAACACATAAAGAAAAAAGCAGGGTAACTACAAAAGGGAAGAATGTAATGAAATTATCAAGGCCATCAGTCCCTTTTGGGGAGTGTATTAATGCCAGGTGAAGCTGCAACTGAATTTTTTTGGTAGATTTTTTCTGGATAACTTTTCTTAGATAATCTTGGATATTCCTGGAAGGCATACGCGCCTTTGGTACCAGTCACAGACTGTTGTAGTTCCCCTCTTTGGTCAACAGTTTTCTGTAACCAGACTGAAATCTGGTTCCTAATTTCCTGGGTCTGGACAGACACCTTTCATTGTGCTGACTGTTAGGCATGTTCACAAGCACAATTTTTCCCCAAGATACCTATCAGTATGACTGCTTCAAACACCAAAATAAATGTGAAATTTTTACACACGTATATATATTAATTATTGTGGCAAATAAATTAAAAAGCAGAAGGCTGGAGAAGAGGACTGTAAATTTCTCAAGTGACCTTGCAGCTGGGAATTACTCTTGATAAGCATATGTGAAGAGGAAGCCAGTGATCCTCTAGATGGACTGAGTTTAAATATGCCTGCATCTCCGCTTGTATATCTCTGCCCAGGTGTTGCTTTGGGGATACCCCGGTTCACGGGGTAACAGAGATTAATTCATTCTTTGCATTCAAGCCACAAGTTTGTGGTTGTTCCGTCTCCCTGCCCATGTCAACCCACACTCTAATGTATGCAAATGTAAGTACTGTAAGGGCATCCCTCCTCACAGAAGGTTAGCTGCCAGGGTTGTGAGTTCAAGAAAGTCTGAGATCACCATATTGCACAGGTTGGCTGCTCCATAAGGGAGTGGAGCTGGGAGCTGAAGGAGACCCCAAAAGCTTGCCCAGAGCCCAGGATATCAGGCAAGTTTGAGGTCATGAGACAGGGCTGGGGAAAGCCAGGAATACAAGCCAGCAATTCAGAGTTAGAATCAGGCCCTGTAAGGATAATGAGTGATCACCAGACAGGGCCATAGCGAAGAGGAAGGTCCAAGGTCAGCATGGAACATCATCCTGTGGCCTAGGATCTGGACCCAGATTAGCAGGCTAAAGGCCAGGCATAGACAGGATTGTGATGTAGTAACAGCTGTAGCTCAGGTAGGATGCAATCACTAGAGCAGCACCTTAGGTCAGTTCCCACGGGAGGCTAAGGACTTTCTGCAGTGCTGTCTGGAAGGGATGTTTCTTGGAGGGATTTCTCCAAGCTTACCAGAGAGAGGGGATAATCCTTAACAGGTACTAAATTGGCCCTGAGGCAGCCAAACACCTAGGAGGAAGGATGGTCTCAGAGCCCTTCAAACAAGTGTATTTCATAGCTCCACTAGCCAACAACTGCCAAGAGGAGAAAAAAAAACTAACTCAAGGCCTGAAAGCTCTTCTTATGTTCTGTCAAGCCAACTTCTTGCTCCTTTCAGGCTTCTTTGGCTTTTTTCCTTCTTCTGACAGATACTTAAGATTTTTATATTTAAGCTTAAAACCAGAAGGATGATTCAAAGAGAAAACAGAAAGTAATGCTCTTAAGTTGTCACATGCCTGCTAAAAAGAGACAACAGTAGGTCTCTTCCTTTAAGAGGTTAGGACAATAGGTTCATAAATTCACCCCAGTTTAGCTGCTTAGTAAGTAAATAGTGCTAAGGCTGTGACTGATCTTTCAAATAAGAATTATGACAGATAGCCACCAACAATTATTTCAAGAAATTGCTGCTAGCCTCACATAAGAATGAACAACCAGAGACCTCTGCAAATTATTTTTCATCCAAATCCCAGAAAGCAGGCACTGAATCTAAAGGCACGCAAAGAGCCATTTGAATATCCATGCCCTTCCTACTCCAGCAGTGGGAGGGTTCCAGGGGAACTACTCTCTGGAAATCTTTTTTCTGAACATCTGTAAGCATCTCACTATAAAGGAGGCATCTCCCTTTAGTAGCTTAAGCAAGTGGAACCTACTTTGAGCTTTACCTATAAAAGTATCCAGTCTTTCAACCTGATACTTTGCAAAAGTCTGTGTTTCTTCAACTTTTCTTACTTTATCACAATCAGGTTTTATTTGCAATAAGCAGGTACGCTTTTAGCTTAGTATTTCTGTTCTAGCTAGGCTGCCTTTTGTTTTAAAAAAAGCATATCATGTGAAGTTAAATCCTGTTCTTTTGCACCGAAAACCTTTTTCCTTGACTTTCCTCAGAACTATTCAGCTAATTGTGAAGTCTTCTTCTCATATGGAACCACTTTTTCTGGATGTGAACAACAGTGAGTCAGC
This sequence comes from Orthonyx spaldingii, assembly GCA_013397795.1. Classification (NCBI taxonomy): domain Eukaryota; kingdom Metazoa; phylum Chordata; class Aves; order Passeriformes; family Orthonychidae; genus Orthonyx; species Orthonyx spaldingii. The sequence goes on from VZTJ01003629.1 coordinate 229,196, forward strand.
GAGTCAGCAGACCACAAGCTTCCTGAGTGAAGTCAGCAGTCCCTATTTCCACTCTATTCTGTAATGCAGTGGGATGTGTCAGAGAGAGATTGTCAGGCTGCTATACATATTTACCAGAATTTCTAAATACTTCTTCTTTGACCTTTCCCCTAGTTTCTCTTTCTTGTCCTTTTGTACGTTCATAGTCTTTTGTATCAAAATCAACACCCTTGATTTTAAAAATAGGGAAAGACAATAGATTCACAAATTAGGGTATCTTCCCCCTGATTTTTTTTTACTTGCTCATCCCTCTGATCAATAACTACGTTTACACAAATATTAAGGACAGAACTAGTCAGGTAGCAGAAGTACATTAATTTATTCCTCTAAATATTTAATATCAGTACCTCACTGTTTGATAAATCCCTTCAGCGTGGCCTGTTTATAAAGATCTCTTTCTGATAAAGCTGCAAGATTATGGATCTTCTGGCAGAAAACAGACATAATGGCTTCCATTATAGACATGTAATATTTCTTATAGCAGGTGAAACTAAGAAAAAGAAAGACAAAGAAACCCCAGCTCTGTGCTATTATTTTATAAGAATGTTGATATTTTGGAACCACTAACAGCAACATCTGAAAATGTAATTCCAAAAAAAAGATAATAACTTTCCAAAATCACATGATCTTCTCAAATGCATTATACATTATTTAAAGCACAAAACATGGCGCTCCTCGTGGAAATTATGGTAATAACACCAAATAATAATGACATTCAGAATGATTTTGCACCAATAATTAATGAAGTGTATAAGAACCTAATTGGTAGCAAAAGAGGTTTTATTATCTATTATTATTAAACAAGCATTCCACTTCTAATAGTCCTAATTCTCAGACTTAAGAAATACATTAGAAACTTGTTATTAATGTCACTGACTTTTGGATTATAATCCAAGTGATGTGTCTAGCATCCCTCAATGAGCAGACAGAGATTCCTAAAAACACTCTCAGGTTTTGGAGGCCACTGTTCTATATTAGTCCTTTTCGTGACAAAAAAACTGTCTATTTTCTTAGGTTATTGGCAGATAACGGTTCGTTCAGATCTGAATCAAAATATTAAAATAAAGTGTCTTGCTCTAAAATGGCTGGTATTTATAAGCTCAGCACCAGTATAAACCATGACAATACACGCAATTTAATAGCTTTGGTGCGCTCTGTTCCCTCAGATGAAAGAGCCTCACAGTTTTGTATTTGCTTTTGTAGAATGACTTAACTTTCAGGCTCACTTTCACATCCCTCCTTCAAAGACAACCCTTATGAATTTAATCAAACTGCATGGGTTTGTTGGCTTTTAGGCAAACTCTAGAGTATCCTTATTTGAATAAAAAATGAGTAGGTGTGACCTATGGACAGGTATAGTCACTAAATATACAATTCTTAAACCTGCTAATCTTCCTCCTTTTTAGCAACTATGGCTTTATCAGCTTTTCAGCATTTTTCTGTTGATAGTTTTAACCCAGCACTGATCTTCCTAGCTTTTCTCACAAAGCTTCAAAATACTTACATAATTCAATATGAGTAAATTTCTTTTCTTGCTTTTTTATGTAGAATCATAGAAACATTACAGTTGGAAAAGACTGTCAAGATCATTGAGTCCAACCTTTGACCAAGGGGAGGAGGCACTGCAGGCTTCAGACCTGAGATTCCCTTGCCACACATGGTGCAGACCATGGTGAGGCAGCTTGCAGTCCTTCTGCCATATAAGTTACAATGACTGAAGATTGAGAGAAGTCTGTGAAATTTGCTGGTCAACATGATAAGGACAATAGAACAGAACAGCATTTTACTCACTTGATAAGGACAGTAGAAGAGAAGAACATTTGCTGTTACCAAGGACAGTGGAACACAACAGCACAGCTTTGGGGAAAAAGATAAAGGGTGTAACTTAGGCAAACAGAAGTCATGCAAAACGCAAGCAGGATGCCAGCTCAGCTCTGCAAGGCTGTTAAAGTAGAAGTTATGCAAAACAATGATATTGCACTTAAAAGCAGGGGTCAAGGAACAGCCACATAGAAAGGACACTGGACATTGAAGACAGACCCCAAAAAATCATATAAGGACTTCTGGTAAGGGTCTGACTATGTCAAATAAAGTCAAGTAAGTGGGAATAGCTAATGAGTATGTAATCAGTGTGTATGATGAAACCTCACTTCACTCGATGCTCAGGGTACTCAAATGCAGGAAGTGCCCCCTGAGTGATCAGCATGCTGCAATAAAGGCCTGCTTTCTAATACTCAAATCTGTGTTAGAACATTTCTATCTGGCCAGTTTCAGTATCAAACATACTACAGAACTGGAAGAGCTTGGTGTTACCAAGGATTTTTGTAAATGCTTGTTTTTCTGGTCTTCAGAATATTTGTTTGCATCCAGTAACAGGCTGAATGAGATTAAACTCCTTTTCCACTGACCTTAGTGTCTGCAGAATTGTTCCACTCACATATTCTCTCTCTGCTCTTCTCTGGCTGCAATTATACCCACTCAATACTTTTTTTTTTTGTTCTTTAATAAGGTAGCTACCTTATTAAAATGTTACTACCATTGCTGATGGGATTGGCCTTGGCCCGTGGTGGGTTTCTCTCAGAAAAGCTGTACAAGAGTGAAACAATCATTCAAGAAGAAATTATTCAGAAGTAAGCATACCATGTTGCATAAAGCATATAAAAAACCCATAACTATAGTAGCATGACAAAAGTGCTGCCTATTTCAGCACAAAAATAATCATTGAAGTGAAAACTTAATTCCTGTTACATTTATACAGATCTGCTGACTACTAAGAATAACATACTATGTAAATTCTAAAAAAATTATGTCCTCTGGGTAACTATTTACTCGTTTTCATCTAAGAATCACTGTTATTCTTACTAAATATTAAAGGATGGCCAGCCCTAATCATGTGGCTACTGTGAAAACCCATTCTTAGAGGTCAAGCAACATCAACCTAAACCACATAAAATTCCTCCTGACTTTTCAAGACTCTTCAAACACACTAGATTTTACTGAGACAAGAAGCAGGAAGACACTTCTTTCTAGATTATAAGAGCCTTCAATGAACTGAGACAATTAGCCAGGACAGTTTCACTCAGGAGAAAATATTCTCTGAATCAGTCTCCAAAACAGTGACAACTATTAAATGTTGTAATTAGCTTTTCAGTGAAAACAGTATTAGGCCCTACTACAGAAAGTGATGGGTTATGCTTTCTGTTCCTTAAATATCACAGAAATACCTTTTATTTCCTAAAAAAATGTCTTCTCCTCAATAAAACCAGTTATAAGATTTGCTTCTCCCATGCATGTATAATCTAGCCAATTCAACAGTATTTTATGGCTTGCAGTTTACAGACTATTAATAACAAAAACCATTACTTGAACACACTAAAAGAATACCGGCTTCTGTGTTTTATATCAGATTTAGAAAGAAGCATGTGTCAGAGTAGAAATTAAAGGTTACACAATTAACCACAATTTAAAAAGCCTTCCTATGAATACTGCACACATCCTTAAAAAAAATTACAAAATCTTTACAGAACACTATACATAGTATTAAGAACAGTATGAGAGAACATCCCTGAAGAATTCTTCAAATTATCTCAGTAGAATATAAACCAAATAGAATGTAAACAGAAGCTCTGTCTATTTATAATAACCACAAACATATTTACAGACTTTCAGAAGGAGTATCTATAATTTGGAATACTTTTCCTTCTCTTCCTACAGAAATCACACTATTGTTAACATATTTAGAACCTCTTGTGCTTCTTTCCCTCATTAAAAGGAAGAATAAATCCTGTAAATCATAAGCTGTCCCCTTTCTCCCTCAGGTCAGGACAGCTGCATGCTCTGTGAATTAGAAATAAAATTAAGACATTTGCATTCCAGTTTTAACTGTATCTGTGTGTAGTAGCACTCTGCCTAAACAAAGCCAATGCAACACCAGCAGGACACAACACATTCAAATTACATTGGAGTATCAGAGCCTCCCAGATCACAAATTTTAGCTGGTTTTAACAGCTTTTAAAATTGACATCAGAAAGGTAGGTAATTAGGTATTTGGGTCCCTCTGATAAACAGGCTTATCTCACCAGATATTTTAGTGCAGCAATCCAGATATATAAGGAATATGTAAGATACAACCCAGTAAAGTGCTTATACATTCATTTAACTTAATAGCTTGACAACATCCATAATTAGGGAAGCCTTCATTATGATTTTATTGCTGAACTTCTGAAAACATTTTCAACTTTTTAAGTAACGCCAACTCCAGTGTCTGAAATTTCCTGAAAAGAGATTATACAATACTGCCACACTCTGTCAGTGAAAACTGAAACACAACAAAACCAAATAGAGGTGAGGACAACTTGATGGAAAGAAATTAAATGACTTTCCTATAGGAGAGATTTTTGGCTCCACCTAATGGTCAGAAAGGGAAAGGTTTTTCTGTACGCTTCCTGTTTGCTACACAATTGGTGTTTGAAGATACAACTGAATAGGGTACATCAAAGTAATAAACAGAATTATATCAAAATAACATTATAAGTAGGGTATATAGCAGCAATAACTAAGAAACACCAGTAATTTTACCTCATCCATTCAACAGCTAATGGATTTTTGCTATCCTTGGAACTACATCAATGGTACCATGGTAGTTTCCAAAGAACAGAGAACATGTTGAGTGTTGCTGCATTTGTACATTAAATAACGGGAACAGTCCTTAGTATGTAAATATTGGCAGCACTTGAGTGAACTACATGAACTTAGACTGGTGAAGATATGGTCCTTATGTTATGCTTGCTTTGCCGAAGATTTGTTCCATGCTGTACCAATCACTCATGTAACACACATTCTCCAGATAAAATTAAAGTCCTTCACACATACCACTCAAAGATCTATGTACTAATTCATTAGGTACTTTAGGTGTGGGGTTTTTTCACGAGGTATGAACTTGCAGCATAGAGCATCAGTCCAAGTCAGTGACATCCTGCAGATCTTTTTTTATGTAGATATGCAAAAATTTTATATTTACTCCACCAGATATAATGAAAAACACCTTTTTTCTATGTTTTGAGAAAAACAATGTGAAGGTACCTAAGGCTGGATAAGATGGATTCTTATAGCAAGTAATCCAGTTTGAATAATCCTATGAACACTGCAATATGTAATAATCTACAAAAATTTCTCCCAAAGCACCATAAATTACTAAGGAAGGTTTGAAATATTTTGTCTTTTCCAAAAAACATTTCTCTTCTCAGACATATAATATCCAAATCATCTATACCTTTACTAAGATATACAAAATACCTTCAATAGTGGTAGTAGACCCACATGGAAGACCTTTCAGTACTACAGTATGCGCCTCTGGTTCTAGATACTAAGTCACCAAGTATGGGCAGATTTGGTCTTAGTTACAAATTTTCTGTGAAAGAATGGAACACAGTAGAAATGGAAATTCCTTGGGAATTTATGTAAAAACAGGAGAAAAACCCCAAACAACAAAAAAATCCTCAACCACAAAGATGAGAGGAAAACTGGCATTAAATAGACAAGAGTAATGAGAAGACCCTAATAAGTAGTTTAACATGTCCTAACAGAATTACATTTAATAAGCCATTAAAAATTCTTAGTTTGCTCAGAATTGAGAAGAAATCTTGCTGTACCTAAAACATGGCTACTCCAACTAAATTTTTATTAGATTTTTTAAAGAAAAAAATATTATTAATGTTTTATCAATTTTTTATTTTATTATTGATTTACCAATATACGGGCATAGATCTAAAATCAACACCCAACTCAAACGGACAAGGACCCCCTAACAAAGTTAGAGGAGTATGTTTTATTATGGCCGGGCTGCTGCGTGGGATATTTCCCAAAGCCACAGAGCAAAATCACAAAGCATTACAAGGTCTATATATCCACAACAGTTTCAGTATAAATGCATATTCATAACATTGACACCTCCCACTCCCTGCTTTGTATGGTAATTAGCTGAAAAGTCATTAAGCATGCGTAATCAGTTCCTTAAAATGGGTTGGAGTTCTTATAATGGGGAGGTGCTCTTCAAAAGATGCAGTAATACTCTCCTTCCTCGCTTTGACCTTTTCCATTCTTGTGGTTCAGTACAACAAACATGACCTAAGTAATCCCTCAATTCCTGCCTCTATTCTTTTTAAATGAATTTATAATTGAAAGATTTGTAACTGTCTACATTTCTTCAGATCTTCGTTAAGCACAAGCACAGATGAGCAAACACAGTAACAAGTAATCAATCCCCTAATTTCAAAAGACCCGTTCCAGGCCTGACTCTCTACCTAATTATTAATCATTTAATTGACTGCAGCTGGGCTTGCTTGTTCATTTTTAACTAATTTCAGTAAAACTAACTCTCTAACTAAAATTCTAATGCTTCAATATCTGAAACTCTATGTTTCATTATAACATGCTTTAAAAATTGGCTATTCTGCAAAATGTCATGTTTAGAAAAACCCAGTAAACTCATAATACAAATACATGAAATTATGGAATACACAATACTGATTTCTCACTAAGACACTAGTGATCCAGTAATCCAGATTCTAATCACAGCCAAGCTCCTTCACCTTTTTTTTTTTAAATAGTGTAAGGCACCCTTCTATTGCTACAGTTTTGCAAATAGGAAAGCTTATTATTTTGGAAATGTATGTATTTTAGTGTATGAATAAGTGATTTTAGACTTCATGCTACAGTACAGAGCTATTCTGAAATTGATTAATATTAATATTACTATACACGTATTAAACTGTCTGTATATGCTTTTAATATAAAGCACCAGAGCACAGAACAGCTTCTGCTGCTGTACAACAGTATCCAGTTATGAGTCTATAAAGCTCTATATCAAGTATAAATCACTCTGTCATTTAAAATACAGTCAAAATAACAAAAATCACAGAATAACAGAATATATCCTGTGTTGAAGATGACGCCCCAAGGATCAAGTCCAACTTCTGTCCCTGCACAGGACCATCCCAAGAATTAGGGTTAAGGTTCCCTATTCCACGTTCCCATTTTTGTCCAAAGGCTTCTTGAACTCTGGCAACCTTGGTACATCATGCAGTACAGACCAGGTAGAGACCCAAATACATCCATAATTAATGCATCTTTTGCTTTGTAAGTGCAAAAGAATACTAGAGTTGTATAAAGATTTATATAAAGTTTGAGTTCTCATCATACATCCTTTAAAAAGAACACATGAATATAACTGTACTGCAATAAGTGCTTTAGAAATTACAAATCCACAGAATGCCATAGAGCATGTGACATGAGTCCATGCTCTCAGTTACATTGAGTTATGCTTGGGCAACGTGTTAGCAAGGCTGACCACTTCATCAGGCAGCTGTTTTGGAACTAATTCATAGAAGTGTTTTTCACCCAGTGCTAACCATACACTTATTCTTGCTGTTACTCGTTCTCTTGTAAAATGACATTTGCTTTCAGACAATTCAAGGAAAATCTTGTTTGTATGTGTTTGGATTATCTCAGATTGAAATAAAGTTTTCACAGGGTTTTGCAATATTTCATGTATAAACCTATGGAACAGTTAAATGAAGTCTGAAAACATTGTTCTAGCAGATAAATATTTTTCTATTTGAGTACTAGATTTTCTAGTCAGTCAATAGTAATATCAAATTACAACAATAGTTACCACTTTCAATGTGTTTTTATCCTAATATCACACAATGTTATAGAAAACATTATTTATACAATGTTATGATTAGCATAGAGAGATTAAGGAATTAATAAAATCCTGGGAGTGGAAGAAGTGGAAATACAGGGGCTGTGTTTATTACTTGTGTCTTTGTGACATGCTCTGGCTACTAGATTTTTGTGTTTCCTAAAAAGATATAAATGAAGAGCATGCATCTGGAACATATCTGCACATTTTACAATCAAACACCAGTGATTTGATCATACACCTAGGCTTTCTCTTTGTTATGTGATATGTAACAAATTTAGGAAAGAAGTAGAGAACCGTAATAAAGATTCAGGAAAAAAAGTACAATAAGCAGTTACTTTTCTGAAAAGAGTGAAGGGAAATACATGGATTAAAGAGAACACAAACTTCTAAGGTCATGACTGAAACCACCACCCATAGCACACTGCAGAGAACTCTATTTACTTCGGAAAGATGAAAGGCTGAGTCACTCCTAAGTCAATGACATAAACCTTGGGTAGGGAGATATCCTACCTCATTTCTCTCTCATCTGATGCCAGAAATATGTTACAAGGTCATTCTCTCCAACTTTCTCAAGCAGGAGATAGAAAACTTGAACAAAGAGACCTCTGGGAATGCTGCAGTCTTTTGTGTTCAAATGACACTACCATTAGCTCAGGAAAGAAAAGGGCTAGACAGCATTCACCTAACTAACTGTTTATCTGTGGAGTCCTGAAAGAGAATCACTTCTGTACTCTATGACTCTCCAACAGGATCAAATATTCTAGTTCTGTATACAAACTGGCATCTGTACACAGTCTATTGCCACATCTCACTTCCCATCCTTTTCTCTGTAAAGCACATAATAAATGAAAAAGGAACTGCAAAAGGAAAAAATAAAACCAAACACTTACACGCCCATTTGCTGTATTTACATATGCTCTGGAACATGGGAACAAACTCTATTAGTCACACTGAGTGATTATTTTTCCCCTTGAGATAGGGTCTCAGATAAATGCTTCCACGATCAAAACCGTAAGAGTGGACTTTACTAAATCCACTTAGCTTTTAAGTTTTCTTATACCAAATGTAAACAGATTTTTTTATAGAAATCTGAACTGTCTGGATAAGACAATTCTACCTGCTGTCCCACACTTCAAACAGTACTTACGTGCTTCCACTCTGCCTAGAACTACTATGAGTCTCCAATCCTTTTTCAGAGGTACTTTCTGAAGAACTCTGAGTGGCTTGGGAAAGGGATGCTCTTGCTGATGTTTTTCTTTTGCTAGGAAATGCATAAGCGGAGCAGCAAGAAATCTCAACTTGTGCTTTTTGGGTTTTTTGGGTTTTTTAAATGTCAATTACCTGGGTTTAATCATTCCATATGAATATGAATTGTCTTGTCAGAACAAAAAGGTTAAGAAGACAACTAAGTACTATGCACTGGGATGTGATGGTGGCCTCCTCCATTGACTTAAAGTGTTTGTGGAATCATAACCTGAGTTAACACATCTCAGATTGCATTAAGACATCTATCTCTGTAGAAAAAGAAAACCTAGTCTTCATTAGTATATAATCTTAATAGGATAGTTTTCCCCCTCATATGTATCCTCATAGAGTGGGATGACTGAGCACATGAAGCTGTCACCGAGATTAGAGGAGTTAATAGTGAAGAAATTGCCAGAGGAGGGGTAAAGTCAGAGAACAAAGTATTAAGAAAGCTACAGCCAAGCAACAGAGACCTGTGGTTAACTCTCAGGAAGAAACACCCCCACGTACTCCCAGTGAGGCTAACTGATACCATGCAACTCCCAGACTTTGGGTTCATAGCCAAAGACCCTCACATCCCTAGTCCCCAGACACATCACTACTCCCTTCCCAGAAAGCATTTTGCACTCCCCTAGTGTTTTTTCCCTAATGTTTGCTTCCCTGATCGTTATTTGAAAATGGCAATAGAATGATAATGTGTATGTTTACTTGCCTCCAATTTCTTTTGTCTTGTGTTCAACTTTCTAGGATCATGCCCATTTCCAGCAGTATCTCTGAGATTTAACAAGGAACATCCTAATAATATTGACAAGGTCTTTTATCTTTCTGTTAAGCATGGGTAAAATAACAAATTAATTTGGCTCAGTGTTACACATTTCCAGTCAGTCCTCGGAGGACCAATGAAAGACTAGTTGGGTAGGATCTATTTTTTAAAACAAGTGAGCTAGAAGTTGGATTTAATTATAGATGTTGAAACCAAGAAAAATTATTAGCTCATATTGCCATCTTTAGGCTACACACAAACAAACAATGCTGCCCAAAAAAGCATCTAGAAAGTAAATATCTACCTTTTTTTTCAGTGGGTTCTATCATTTATTATTACACAGCAAGAAAATATGTCCTAGTTCACATCTGAGTTTCATAGAATCATAGGACGTCTTGGGTTGGAAGGGACCTTAAAGATCATCTATTTCCAAAACTCCTGCTGTGGGCAGCAACACCTTCCACTAGAACAGGTTTCTCCTCCATCCAGCCTGGCCATGAGCACTCCTAGAGTTGGGGCATCCACAACTTCTCTGGGAAACCTGTGCCAGCACCTCACCACCACAGTAAAGAATTTCTTCCTAATATCTAATCTAAATCTACTCTCAGTTTGAAATTGTTCCCCCTTGTCCTGTCACTACATGCTCTTCTAAACTGTCTCTCTCTGTCTTTCTTCTAAGTTCCCTTTGGGTACTGGAATGCCGCAATTAGGTCACTCTAAAGCCATCTCTTCTCCAATCTCAATTCTCTCAGCCTGTTCTCTTAGGAGAGGTGCTCCATCCCTCCTCTAGGATTGCTCCAACAGGTCCATGTCCCTCCTGTGCTGGGACCCCAGAGCTGGATGCAGCACTGCAGGTGGGGTCTCACCAGAGCAGAGCAGAGGGGCAGAATCCCCTCCCTGGCCCTGCTGCCCACACTGCTTTGGAGGTAGTCCAGGACACAATTGCGTTTCTGTGCTGTGAGTGCTCATTGCTGGGGCATGTCCAGCCTCTCCTCCACCTGCTCTCAATCTGTTCATCTTCCAGCCTGTATTTATACTAGGAATTTCCCCAATCCTGGTGCAATTTGTATGACATTATATTCCAGATATTATTTTTTGTTTCTTCTCTCTAAATTAAAATATCCTATTTACTCTTTGTGGAGGTACTTACTTATTTCAATCAAATCTTCAATGAGATCTTTTGATAAACTGAGCACGTTTTTGCTCAAGGAAGAGAGTTTTCTCATTTCAAAGAATTGCGTTTTCTTGGAAAATAAATTAAAAATGAGGTTATGTTGATGCCAAAAGGATTTTTTTGCTATTTCTTTTTATACCTTTTACACAGTTCTGTGTAAAGTATTAGCATGCATACTTGTACTTCTCTAAGTCTGATAACTCAGCACAGCTCCAAAGTCCTGTAGAGCTAGGAGACCAAACATCCTACTATCTCGAGGAGCCATGGCTCCCCTCAGTAGAATATATTCTGTAAACTTATTGGCCCCCTGGGGAGATTAGGTCTATAAGTTATGTGCATGAGTGGGGTGGGGGGATACAGCAGAAGAACAGAAGAAAATGAAGAAGAAAAGATACAGAAGAAGAAGAAGAAGATGAAGATACAGAAGAATGGAAGAAAAGAAGAGAAGAAGAGAAGAAGGGAGGAGAGCATGCATGCATGGTGGGCACTGCAATGCCTTCCACCTCGGCAAAGTGGTGCATCATATGGGATTCCTATTAAACTACTGAGGTAATTAACCCCCAACCCTTCTACCGTGTCTGGTTTTTCATTCCCAAGACCAGAAAAAGGCATCAATGTTACTAAAACCAGCCATTAAGACCTACAGTTAAAAGTCAGGTTAGGTAAGTGAGGGACAGTGAGTCAGCATAAACTGACCTGAACTTTAAAAGAGAATTTATGTTCAGAGACATTCCTATTAGAATGAGATCAATTATCTCAGCAATTATAAGTGGATCAAAAATCACATAAATCACAAATCTGAGTGTACTTTACAAATTACTGTCTTTTGTGCATTTTTGCTCACATGGGCTGGTCAGGTTCAACACATAACAGCATACAGAACCTTTTGTGGAGTATAAAGAAGTGACTGTTATATAACAGCTAACTCAGGAACCTCCTAAAAAAATCCAAAGCCAAATCTAATAGCAAAAAGAAGACAAAAGAGAGTCCTAGCCAAAACAGACATTGCAACGATCTTGTACTTACTGAAACCCTCATTTTATATGTGCAGCCAAAACCAAGAGGTATCATGCTCAATACCTTTTAGCAGGGATAACCTCTTTTTTTCAAATACTGAGGTCTCATGTAAGAAATAATACTTGAGGGAACCATAAGCATTTTGAAAACAATTCTAAGACCTGTGGCGTTCTAAGCTGGACACAGAGAGACTCTAACTGAAAGCTTTTACAGGGAAAGGGAATATGATATTTTTCAGAAAAATATACTGAGAAAGCATTTGGAAGGTAAATACCTCAAAAAATCCTGCCACGTTTTATGCAGAAAATATCAAAATAACCTCATTTTTAAAAATTAATAATTTAAAAGTATTCTTGAATTTAGGCCCATATTTTAAGCAGCATATATTATTAATTTTAAAAGAATTAATATAAAGAAAGGGATCCTCATCCTCCCCTGGTGGTATTTATGAAGACCTTTTCAGCAAGAATAGCCTAACTTAGGTTTTGGTCTTGTAACACAGTGACAACCAGCAAAAAATTATAATACTGGATTGAAATCCTAGCTCTTACAGACAAAATGGTGGATTTCCAGCAGATGAGTTTGCTGAAATAGAGTTGCCAATTACAGGATACATGTTTTAAGCTGAAGCTGTATATAACAATGATTTTATGTTTATGCCATCTCTGTATGTCACTGATTAAATGACTAAAGCCAGAAAGAGCCTGTGAATCTTCAGCTTCCACCCATAACATACAGTCTGAGCAAATACATTGTGAAACCATTTCTGTAAAATAAGAAACACTCGAATTCAGAGCTTTCTGTCTTATAGGAAATTGCAGAACACAACTACAACTATTCAAAAGTAATCAGTGATCAGACCTTCCACATATTACAGTGACAGCATTACCTCAAGCAATTTTTAACAGAATGCAATCAGCAGAACTCCCTGGGGCAGCAGGCAATCATCCCTTTAATCACTATTCCCTTTACGGAACCAACTCCTACTCCATCTGTCAATTCCAAAAGCCAGAGAAGATGAAGTGGTCTCTGATGTAATTTCCATAATTCACATGATTGGAGCAACTACAGGATTAAGGAATGAAGTCTTCCAGCAGTTATGAAGAAATTTTCCATTGTTCCATCAGAAATCTGAAAAGGGAAGGTATTTTTATTCCTAAGGACTCAAAATAAACAAATTATTTGCTCCAACGAGTTTAAAGGATCAGACCTTCCTGGAGTGTAAATCTGGCAATTGGTGACTAGACTACACTAAAAGGAAGACACCTTAGAGTAGAACCAAATAGAATACTATAGCATAGTTCCCCTTGGAAACAACCTACAACAATCATTTAGTCCAGCTGCCTGACCACTCCCAGGCTGACTAAAAGCTAGAGTCCTTTATTGCTGGCACCATCCAAAACCCTCTTAGACAGTGACAGGCTTAGGGCATTGACCACTTCTTTAAGGAATCAGTTACAGTGTTTGATCACCATCTTTGTAAAGAAATTATTCCCAGTGTTCAGTCTAAACATTCCTAGTGCAGATTTGAGCCATTCCCCTAAATCCTGTTGCTGGGTCCCTGGGAGAAGAGATCAGCACCTCCCTCTCCACATCCCCCCCTCAGGAAGCTATACAGGGCAATAAGGTCACCCCTCAGCCTCCTTTACTCCAAACTAGACAAACCCAGAGTCCTTAGCTGGTCCTCATAGGACACACCTTCCAGCCCTTTCACCAGCTTTTTTCCTCTCCTCTGGACTATTCAAGGACTTTCCCATCCTTCTCAGACTGTGGGGCCCAGCAGAGCACACAGGGCTCAGGGTGAGGCCGCACCACGGCTGAATCCAGCAGGATGATCTCAATCCCAGCTGGTGACGCCGTGTCTGATGCAGCCCGGGATGGGGTTTGCCCTCCTGGCTGCCCGGGCACACACTGCTGACTCACACTGAGCTGCTGCCCACCAGCACCCCCAGATCCCTTTCTGCAGGGCTGCTCTACACACTCTCCTCTCCCAGTCTGTACTTGTGTCCAGTGTTCCTCCACCCAGGTGTTGAATCTGGTATTTGTTCTTGTTAGACATCATGCCACTCATTTTTTTCCAGTGCTCTGATCCATACGGATTGCTCTGCATCCAAAGAGTCCCCAAAGAGAGTCAACAACCTGCAGCTTTGGATCATCAGCAAACATACTAATCATGCTTTCAACTCCTGCCACCTGATCACAGATAAAAACATTGAACAGGACTGACCCTAGAATTGAACCCTGAGAAACACTGCCGATGAGCCACTGCCAGCTAGATGTAGCCCTTTCCACTGCTACCCTTTGAGCTCTGCCCTTCAGCCAATTCTTCACCCAGTGCACTGTGAACCTGCTGCTCTGACAGCTGGACTTGTCCAGAAGGATGCTGCAAGTACTAAAAGCCTCATTAAATAGAGAAAAACTATATCTACCATCTTCCCTTCACCCAAGTTAAGCTTCTCTGAGCCTATCTATACCACTACACTTTTATATCTTTCAGAAAATGTGACAAGCACAATTTGGTTAATGAGAGTCACCTATGAAGTGCATAGCCTCATCGGGGTAGGTGGCTGGAATGGTCGTGGCCATATGAGGATCAGCTGAGGTCATTTGGTCTGTTCAGCTTGGAGGAGACTGAGGACAGACATCATCACAGTCTACAGGTTCCACATGAGAGGAAGTGGAAGTGCAGACACTGCTCTCTTCTGCGGTGAACACTGACAGGATCCGAGGGAATGATATGAATCTGCGTCAAAGGATGTTTAGGTTGGATATTAGGAAAGGGTTCTTCACCCCAAAAGTGGTTGGGCACTGGAACAGGCTCCCCAGGGAGCACACCTACACCAAGCCTGACAGAGTTCAAGAAGCATTTGGACAATGCTCTCGGTGTGATTCTGGGGATGTTCTAAGAGCTGAACCTCAACGAGACTTGTGGGTCTCTTCCAACGCAGAACATTCTGTGACTCGCTAAGTTTTCTTTCTTATTACTTTTTTTGCTGCTACTACTCAACACCTCACAGAAGCCGCAGCGGGGGCAAGGGCACGCCCGTAACCGGCTCCTGGCGGTGCCCGCCGCAGGTGCCCGAGCCGCTGGGTGAGCCCCCGGCCCCGGCCGC
>VZTJ01003629.1:244329-328192 GCA_013397795.1 Orthonyx spaldingii
AGGGAGGGACGGAGGGGAGGAGGCGGCCTGACAGGCGGGAGCGGGGGAGGCGAGCGAGCCGCCGGGGCCGGTGCCCTCTCCCGCCTCGGGGCGCGGCGCTCGGGGGGAACCCCTCTCCTACCCCCGGACTGCGCGGCTCTTTCCTTCCCCTCTAACGCGTCCGGAGGAAACTTCCCTCCTCCTCGCCGGACAGGCAGGGAGGTTCGGGGTGTTCCCCCGGGAAGGGCTCCTGCCCTGCCCCGGCAGGGCTTCTGCGCCGGGGCTTGTCCTTAACCCGCACTGCGCGGCCGGGAGGGCGGAGGCGCTTTCAGGACTTTTCCACTGTAATTATTGCCATGATAATTGTTACTTTCCCTGCTCCCGTCGGGCGCGGCCGCCCCACGGGAGCGCGGGGCTCTCCAGCGGCGCAGGTGGCAGGCGCTGCAGGTGAGTCCAGGGGCAGCTCCGTCCTTTATTTCTCCATTTTCCTCTGCCTTTCCATGCTCCGACTCCTCCCCGAGCTCCGGCGTCAGTGGATTTAACCCTTGCGGGGGTCTGTGTCGAAGTGGAGATAGTCACCGGCTCTTGGAAGGGTGTTGGAATGACAGGGATAGTCCGAAGTCACGCTGGTACTTTGGAAGCTGGTCGTATCAGTGAGAAACTTCAAGTTCTGAATATTTGAGAACAACGACAAGCTAAATGCATAACTTTTAATCAACTTGTATTGTCATCTCAGGATATCTGGTGTGTCTTTGCTGCACAGCCATATAACCTGTTCATCGGAAAGATCTGGTGATTTGCTAGGGCTTTCATGTGTCAGATAGCGAAAAAATACTCACAGAAGCTGTCAGAAGCTTTAAATATGATATAAGCTGATTAACTGTGCTGTTAATACCAAACACAGTCTTCCAGAGCATTGGAGCACAACTTTACGTAATTGTTGATTCTGCAGTCTCAGAAAGGATGCAAAAACTGAACAATGTTACATTAATTCTAAACTTAATGTCAGTTCTCTACCAATCTTTTTGATGCTGTTAAGTTCTGTTGTTAAGATCAAACATGTTGCAGACATAGACTGTTGTGCTGCTGTCAAAAAATGCCTGTGGCTAAGCCTTCACATCTGCATGAGGGCAGGACAAACAGCAAATATGACATTTCACTTGACTTTTTTTCTTTTTTTTTTTTTTCCCCTTAAGTTGTGTTAGTGTGACTTCTCTCATATTTTCTTGGCTTACTATGAAGTTTTTAAACTTCTTAGTAGTTTAAAGTTTAGATAAATTTGAGCCTGCACATGGACATGTTAGTAAAAAGAGAATAATTTGCTGTTAGTTTTGTTGGCTGTTTCTTTCTGTGGACCAAACACAAAACTAGTGAAAGTTTTTACATCATTCTTTTTAAGGTGGCATGTTAGGAGTTAAGGCAGTAAATGTTTTGTTCTTGTGGAAAAAAATAATGATGGAATGCAAATTACTTCATATCTGTTTGGAAAATGAAAGGATTTTTATTTGTGTTTTTTTTGAAAAGCGATCATGACCAGACTTAAGTGATTAACCAGACTACTAATCAACCATACTAGCATATATATTTCAAATCGTTCACACAAAGGACACCAATTAAAAAACCATAATTATTAGATAATTTGTGAATACTTTTGTTATAAATATGACTGCAAGTGGTTTTTAAGATTTTTTTTTTTTTTTTTTTTAAGAATTGGCTGACAGGCTGCTTTTTACCATTCCTGTGGATATGAAATGCTAGTAGTGCATTTGTGTCTTGAGCAGTGCAAGGAAGAAGTTTAGTAGAAACCAGAAACATAAATATTACCTTGCCTACATGAGTTCTGACTTCTGTGTTAAAACAGTTACTAGCACAACTTGATACTGATTACTGCTAAAATCTCAATGTTGGAATCTTTTAAAAAAAGAAATCTTGCACATTGACGTGGGCATTTTTGTAAATACTTATGGATAAGTATAATGTTACATTTGGCTGTTTACTCTTCAGTTAAGATTGGTTTCTCCATAGCTCAAAGTAAAGTAATGACATCTTGGACCATGTCTTACATATTTATTTTCTTATTTGAAGAATGTGTATTTGATTTCTTTCTGATCAGCCTTTATATGGTTTACATTAAAAACAAAAAATCAGCTTGAGCAAAATTGGAATATTAAATATCGGCATGTATGACATTCCTCTGACTCAACATATTTTGAATCCTCATTTGGAGTGGCAGTGCGACATATTGTGGAAATGCAGTTCTAGAAGTGGTATCTTTTTAAGCTTGGTTCTTTAGGTCTGCATTTGACCATTGGAGAATTTATTTTGGAATTCAACCTTGATATGCTTTAAGGACAAATATGTTCAAGTGTTCATCTTGACACACCATCTGGGTTTGCTTAAAAATACAGTAGGAGAAAAGTCTCAGTAGAATTTGGTAGGAAAGATACATTGATAAAATTGTAAGGGACAGGTAAGGTAGTCTTTTGACTTACGTCTTGCTGTTAAGCTTTCAGATAAATTTCAGTGGCAGCTGTAGGCATAGAGCAGTGTGCATAAAGGTTAGCATGTTTGGTGGTCTTCTTACTGGTTTCCTGGCCTTCTGACTGAAATAACAAAAAGCACCTCTAACTTCTGAAAATGGCATCTTTTTGTCTAAGGGTAGCTTACAGTGTACAAGGTTATCTTTTTCTTCCGGTGCTTGCTAGTCATCCCAAGGCAAGGATTGCCCACCTTCAACATGCTGCTTTCTTGAATGATATTCAAGATACTGAAGATCTTGGCATAGGTGACATTAGAATAGTTCCTGGGGATTGTAACCATAGTTACTGAGTTGTTTCCCATGTGGCTTGACAGATAGTTGTTCATACTGCTTATTCGGATCTGTGAAATGAAAATCAGTTTGCTACATGTGTGTCGTGAGACCTTTGTTTCTCCTGTAGTGCTTCAAACAGTAAACTGAATTTCTTAGGACTTTTTATCTGCTTTGGCATTTCTGGTTTGCTACAAAAATAATCCCTCTGTTAAAGTTGTTGCCCATGGTTCTACAGAAATGTGATGCTGCTTTTTTCCCATCTTATAAAAAAGTAGTGTTGTTGGAAATGCTACACCCCTGCAATGATAATGAGAGTGTTTCATTCTGCAGATTTGTGGAGATAAAGGCTCACAGATTCTGAGCTCTGTGAAGTGACTTAGTTTCTGGACTGCAACATAATTTCTGGTGAAGTGTTGCTGTTTCATGTTAAGTTAATTCTTGTACATTTGTCACAAAAGGTGAGCCTATAGACTTATTCTAAAGTTTTAGGAGTACAGTTACGCTGTGCTCTGCATTCCAAGCTCTGTTAAAGCAAAAGGTTTTGTCATGGTTAGTATCTCACTCTAGCCTTTTCTTTCTGCCTACAGACTTTTCGAGAGTATAAATGTGGCCCTGATGGTTGCTGTTTGCTTTGAGAGACAGGAAACTTGAAAACAGTTTTCAGAATTAGTGAGATTATAATGATGGTGTCTGTTTAATCATGTAACTTTTTTCTATGTTTTCTTTTTTTCTTTTTTGAACAGCATCTCCGGGTTGTTGATAAAACAGTGAAAAGGTACCCACAGTTTCTTGTTGAATGTTGGCTTGATGTCATTAAACATTCCATTTGCTTTGTTTCAGTTAAATGCAGTGGGCCAGTTTTGCCTTACTCTTTCATCTTTGCATTTAGTGACACTTCAGTTCCTTTCCTTTATTCTCAAAAAGTCTCCTAAGAGTCTTGATGCTTTTCAAGCAAAGACCAAGAGCCTGTGTTTCTCTGCCTATATTAAAAATGGTGTAAATCAAGAATTGACTTGCAAATCATATTATTCAGTTCTAGCAGCAAAAGCTGAGTTTACAAGTCCCCAAAGGAGTAGAAGCTTTCTTCATCTTAAAATGAAAGTATTTTCCAGTTGTGAGCAAAAGGCAGGTATACCACAAAATGTAACCATTTTTCACCAAAGAGGCAAAGAAGCCAGTGTTTTTGCTTTCTCTCTGAACCTGCTCATTTCAGTGATAGCTTTTGTTTTTATCATTAATTTCAGCTTTTGATCAGTAATGCATAAATTGAAGTCTATCTACTGATGCGTTTGTCAGTGCTGCTCTTCCTTTTTGCAAGTCTTTGCACTGTAGTGGAGTTGTATGACTGTTGAAAGCAAGACTTTTTGCTTTTTTCTTCCCTGTTGAGCAACCCAGTGCTACTATTCCTGGTGTCACATAACATGGCTCCAGCCTTCATTGCTATTCTCTGGGGAAGAAGCTATACTCTCACCCAGATACAAAATCTGACATAGATTAGATAGAAGTAGTGTGATTAAAATATCCTCCTGCCCTGTCTACATAATGTGTACATATTTCTGCTTCAGGAAAGGATAAAAGCGTAGTTGAAGTTGGGAGAAAGAGAACACAACTAGAGAGCTGCTACCTAGGAGCAGCATATGAAGAAAAAAAAGTTCAAGCACTTAATTAATGTTTCAGGAAAATAAAGAATTCAAGGTATCTGTAGTTGTATAGTTAAGCCCTGAACCTTCTGCAGGATATCCATTTTGCTTTAAGAGAAAGTTAGAGAAAGGAAAGATAAAGTAAAATGCTGAGTCACAGCAATAGATTATTCATTTGGTGACTCTAATCATCAGAGGGGACTACTGCAAAAATATGGAAACCGCTGTGGCCAGTTCTCAACAGCTGATCTGTCAGCCATCCTTGGAAATAGCAAATTGCCTACACTACAGAGTCATTTGTGCTTTCTCTGTTGAGCATGAAATCTCATCATAACATTTTAAATAGTTAAGGATCCTAGTGAGAATGTAAAATTCTGGGTATCTAAGTGCAATTGGCAGAAAATGGTTGTATTTGAAGGTAATATGAGCTTAAGTATGCCAAAGTGGATTTTTTTGAGGCATAGATAATACCTTTTGCAGGTTTCCTTGAAACAAATCCTAAAAAATAAGCTGTGTCTTTGCCAGAGGAAATGCTTTCAAGGAGATGGAT
The DNA here is from genome assembly GCA_013397795.1 of Orthonyx spaldingii. Taxonomy (NCBI): domain Eukaryota; kingdom Metazoa; phylum Chordata; class Aves; order Passeriformes; family Orthonychidae; genus Orthonyx; species Orthonyx spaldingii. The sequence continues at coordinate 249,311 of VZTJ01003629.1, forward strand.
AACCTGAGAAATATTTAATGTATGTAAAACATATGTGTCTTGTACGTGTTGAGGTGCTGAAACTGCCAAGGGCAGTGACTGAAGAGCAATATTGACAGAAGTTAATTTTAGCCTAGGGAGACTCACGTTTCTAGGCCTTCTTCTTCCCCTGTTATCCACCACCTTCTTTTTAGGGGGTAATTCCCAACGAAAGCCTAACTTTAGGTGTTAATTACCAGCTGAAACTCTTCTTCCTGTAGAAGGAATCTGGGAAGGCTAACCCTGTGAGGTTTAGTTTTCTGAACAGGTGCCATGTACATTTAAGGTTAAAATTTGGATTTGGCAGGAGGAGGAAGAGTACAAGTACTTTTATTATAAGGTTTCGAAGTCACAAAACCACTGTGATGTGGTTTGCTAATGCTTGGGAGCAGTTTACCTCTTATTGGTCACATCCAGATTTGTTTTCAGTTCTGAATATTCAAAGGTCAGCAGGACATAAAAGATAAAACTTTGTGACTGCATAAGTATGTTACTATTTTCTCAGAGTTTTGTTGAAACCAGAAAAAGCAAGTCTCCATGTCTCCTGTACAATGTTTATTTGACTCAAAGTGAATTCCTGCAGTTAGAATCATCAGTGAAAGACATGAATTTTTTTTGGCCTTAAATTCTTGCTTAACCTTCGGGATACATCCTTCCTTAGCTTTTTTTCTTTTCACTCTTTGTTATGTCTTAGTAGTAAATGAGTAAGTAGAAATTCTTCCTGTACAAGACTGTTCATTTTGTTTGTGAATAAAGTATAAACATACCACTAAAGTTTTCCAATACTAATCAACCATGTAGGCAAACCTGGAGTTGTTCTGGTCTAAGAAAATCTCGAGCCATAAGTAGAACAGATTTTATAAACCAAAAATTTGTTTTGCTAATGCTGGTGTACTTCCACCACGGCTTATATTGGAATACCTATATGACCCTGAAGAGCAGAATTCTTTTGTGGACTTCTGACTATGCCAGTACAATTCTAGGAATAAACCAGATGTACCTTACACATAATAAAGGGAGGAGTATGTCATTCAGGATTGGGTAGACCAAGTAGCAAGTTCACCTTTGAAAAAAGGCATGGTACACAAACTTTCTTAAAAGAAACCCATGCTTTCTTAAAAGGCAGCGTCGGTTCAAACTCTGATACATATACTTTGCTGCATTTTTGCTTTGAACTTTGTTTGTAGAAATCTACTTGTAAGATAATTATATGTGAAAGCCTGAAGTTCTTTTGGGTGATGATGACTCATTCACTGTGAATGTAATGACTAATGTGACATTTCAGTTTATTTTAAAGAAAACAGAACAAATCCTGTTCAAAGACATTTCCAGCTTTTCTTTTTATTCTGTGAGATTCAGATGTACAGTGTATGCACTGCACATCTCAAAACCTTTTCTTCTTAGTTGTTTTGATCCAACTGATTCTGCTAGGAATAAAAGATCTTGTTTACTCAGTCACTCCTCTAATTTTAAACTGTTTTTCTAGTTACATTAGTAGCCAAATGATTCACAGATCTGAGGAGGGAAACTTCTTTGATCCTCAAGTGTCTAATTGTCTGTTGTACCTTTTTAAAAATCTCAGCATTAACTAGTATGCTTTCTGGATTGAATGTCTGAGTTATAATACTTTGCATTTGAGTTGTCCGGATCCTTAAATGTAAAAGTAATATCACTGCATTTATATCCCTACTTCTCTTGTCTCTATGGAGCATTGATACTGCCCTAGACCTGGCAAAGGAAGAAGGAATTAAAAAAAAAGAAGTGTGAAGGATTAAAACTATCATAGAGGATAGGGTTATGCCCTCTCTTTTGAGCAGGGACTAAAATGATGGTAGTCCACCTCTAAGGTAAATTCTCTTAATTCCACAACTCTCATCCTGCCTGTCCCTTCCAAGAGCCAGTAGCATGTTAAAGTGAACAGTGGAGCGGAATCACTGGAGGAAAATGAGGATGTTCCACTGCCTCGTACTTGGGAGCATATTGTGAGGGCTGGGATCGGCGCCTGGTTTTTTGGTGGTTTTGGTTGGTTGATTTGGTGGGGAAGGGATATGTTTTGGTGGTTTTGGTGTTTTGGGGTTTGGGGTGTTTTTTGGTTGGTTTGGTTTTTTTTGTTTTGTTTTGATTTTTGCAAAGGAGGAAATTGTGAATTCCACTCGGCCCTGTGCAGAGAGGTGACTATAGAGCATCTCAAATGCTTTGTGCATGCCACAGCAAATGAGTGTTTGGACTGTGCTGTTTTGTAAGTCATGTGGGATCAAATCTTGGGATTTCGAAAAAATTTGGAAAAGTCTGAGAGCAGTTCTCTAAGTAAATAAAATAAATTAATTCCTAAATGGTTAAATTGGAGATAGGAATGTTAACAATTGTATCCATGATAGTTGTAGCCTGCTTTAGGAAACCAGGTTTTTTATTTTCAGTGTATTACTAAATCAGTTACTAAACCAAGAAATATATTGTGTGTCAAAACAGTAAAAAAACCCACAAAAACATAAAAAAGCATGTGTCGAGAAGATTTTAAATAGAAAGACAAGGTCTTGTGTTAAATTATGACAGAAATTAATGGTGTGCTCTTGGCAATGATTTTGACTTCTATTGCCTAAAATCTCTACAGTTTATCCCAGAAAATCAAGTCCCCTGTAACTATTTTGTCTGAGAACTCCACAGTGTTGAATAATACAGTATAGGTATTTTGGGTATCATATGATGATATTAAAAGAAGGCTCAAAATAGGTGTAATGTCAGACTTCACATTTGTCATGTCTGGTGCGTGCTAGGACTTCATGACAGAGAATCTCAAGCTTAATACTCTTGGTAGCTTTTTTTCATGTTTGAGGGAAATATTTATAGATACGTATGTCTGTATAAGTAGTACACTGCTGCAGCTTAAGACTAAAAGCTTGAATATTCTGACTGCTGTCAAGTGTGTGGCTTGGACTTAATTTTAAGGCATCTTGGCAAACCAGAGTTTCTTAATGAGAAGTTGGCAAGAGGATTAAAAGACAGACTTCTGAAGTGTTAATAAGCTCCCACCAAGCTTGAAAAGCAGCTGAGGAAGAATAAAAATGCTGACATGAAGCCAAGTGGTTTGAGGCTGGTATCGTAGGCCAACCAGAAATGGGAATCATCCTCTTGATAGGCACAAAAAGAGTTCAGTGGGGTGGGGATAGGCTGCGAGGCTCTGAACGTACCGATGAAGCCGCCTGCGTTTGGTATGGTGAAGCTGTCAATGAAGAGGCCTACAGAGAAGAAAGATGTCTTCCTGCAGTGATGTTTTTTACAAGATAAAAACAAGGAAAATCGTGTTCCTCAAAACCAGTGAGTGGCTTTTTCACTCTGGTTTTATAGAGCCTTTAGGTGATGATTTCAAGTGACATATGGGTGATTGTGTTGTAGATGGCTAGCAGAAATCAAGTCAAACCATGATTCTATGATCTGGCATATCTCTGTCTGAGGAGATTCTGGCAAAATAATTTCCATATTAATACTTAACTATTTCAATGCTTAGTAAAGAGAGCAGTAAGAAAGAAAATATCTCTGATTCTTATAGCTTACTTGGAGTAACCTCTCAGGTGAATTTGAAACAACCTTCTTTTTTCTCTCCTTTGATCTCTCAAAACCAAATCATAGTCCCCACTCACCCCAACCAAAAAAGGATACCAAAATAAATACAAAAAGCAATCTAGGAGATTAGGACTCCCACAAGAAATTTAACGACTGGACTTTTTGTCTCTTGACTTTTTCTTTGCTGTTTTGTTTTTTGTTTCAGGCTACTATATTTGGCTTTTTTCCAAATGAGTTTCCAATTACAGAAAGAATTCTCTAACAAAGAATGTTTCCAGGGCAGCAGATGTTTCACTCATTACATAATACTGAGCACGGCTAACCTGTAAAACTTTCAACTGGGGCAGTGAGTGCATTTTGTAAAGTACTTTTCTTGCTCCAAGAACAACGTTGTTGTTCTTCTTATTATTGTTGTTAAATTTTCTCTTTCAAACTATTATCTTTGCAGTCTTTGGAGTAGTTGCCATCTTCTGTTATGTGAAAGAACACTTTGGGTACAACATTGACAAAGCAAGATTAAACTGGTTTATTAAATGAGTGTAGCTTGCTTGCTGATTATCATTCTTCCCATCTCATATCTTTTCCATTTTGGTTTTCCATCCTTGGCAATAGAACTTAATTGACTGGTACCAAACTTGTCTTCATTGATTCCAGCTGCTTCTTGAGACTGTGTAGGTTAGTTCAAAATTTGCATTTTGGCCTCACATATCCGTAACTGCTCCAATTTTTATACCATTGGACAACTTGAAATTACTGTTCAATAGGAAAACTTAAACTGTTGAGTATTCATATGGTAGAATTAGTCTGGATAGTCTGGAGTAGGTTTGGTATTTCGTAGATTTAGGGGGTTTTTTGGTTTGGTTTTTTTTTTTCTGCCCCACTTAGAATTTTTCTGAGGGGCAAATTTTCAGAGTCCTGAGTGTCCTGGATTACAGGTTCCATTAACTTAGTGATATTTTCAGCTATTTTTAATTCATAAATAGCTATTCAACTTGCTATCACAAAACTTTCCTTCTGAAAGCTTTATTATGTTTGATATAGGCATTTATATCATCACGTCATTGCCCCACTATTTTGTAGCAGTGGTAACTGGTTTTGCTGGCAAACAGAAAAAAATCAGGCTAAAAGCACAATTGTACTTCATAAGACAGAATTTTAAATTGTTAGTAGATTACTTCTGTGTTTTTTCTGACTAATTTTAGTTTATTAAATATAAAGCTGAAAATCTGTGGGTAGTTTCCTCACTTCCTTTGACAATCTTTGCATACAGGACAGGAAAACATAGCAAATGCAAAGAAAATTCAAGGTAATGGGGAACAATAACATATTTTGTTTAAGGCAAATGTAGTCTGCATTTTTTCTAAAACATGTCTGAAAAACTTTAAGACTTCTCATTAACAAAATTGATGCATAAGTGGCAAAGTGTATATGATTGAGAAAAGTAGAGATTTATTACTATGTAAGTATCACTTATTGCAATACTGGATTTACTGAGTCAGTTTACTTCATCACCACCTCTTCTTCCTGTGAGGTACACTTTTGCATCATCTCCAAGCCCATGGTTTGAAATTGGAAGGGAAGTCTATATTGGAAGAATACAGACACCTGTTCCCCATGATACAGCAAATACAACACACCAAATGGTATATTTGTTAGTGGTTCTCATGAAAATGTTAGTAACAAATTGCCAAAGAGAGACACCAAATACCTGTTGTATTCAAGTTTTTAAAAATTATAGTTGTCTTTAGTCATTGTAGGAGTTACAGATGAAGTGTGAAAAAGTTCTTTGCATTTCCCACCTGTGGTGTTCTAGCCTTTGATATTTGGGTTCTAACTATGGTAATTTGATGTTAAGATTGGTTTATTTATTTAATCAATTGATAGAATAGAGTTTGTTTCTGAGTATTAACTGTAGAACTATGTTTGACATACCAAAAGCTTAATGCAGTGACTTACCAAAAACAAGGGTATGGATCTAATATCAACACCTAAGTTAGATGATCAAGAGGAAGGTTCTTTATTGTGACAGCCGGGCTGCTGCGTGGAATAATTTCCAAAGCCGCAGAGCGAAATCACAAAGCATTACGAGGAATATATCTACAAAGGATTCAATACAAATGCATATTTATAACATTGACACCTCCCATTCCCCGCTTCGTATGGTAATTAGCTGAATAACTATAACTATAAATGAGGTGGGGTCGTATTTTTGAGTGGGGGGTCGCCAAAAGATGAAGTACTCTTCGTCCTCGCTCTGGCCTTCTTCGCCCCTGTGGTTTAACACAATGAATTCGACCTTAGTGACGTGTTAATTACACCATGTATTCTTTTAAATGAAGTTCTAATTGAAAAGATTTGTACTTGTCTAAACTTCTTCAGATCTCCCTAAGCAAAAGCTCAGCTGAACAAATACAGCTTTGGCAAGTAATTAATCCTTTAATTTTTAGGGCCTGTTCCAGGCCTAACTCTCTCTTAATAAGTAACCTATTTAATTGACTACAGCTGGATTCACTAGTTTTAACAAAATTAACTCTTTAACTAAAATTCTGTGTTTCAGCAGACGTGATTATGTTCTTAAACATTCACAGTCTGCAGAACTCTGCTGCTCTCAGTACTCCTTTTTGTACAGGTAGAAGGGGAAAAAAAACCTCTGCTGTTTCATCAAATTGTTTCCAGGCTTGGTGCCTTTGCTTCCATGGGAATTTCTTACCTGAGGTGATTTGCTATAATACTTCTTCCCATTTCCAAGTGTAGTGCCCTGATCTGTTTGGAATGCTTTAGAAAACTTTGCCATCAAGCCTGGTTACATGCATTTTATGCCTGATTTTTGTGTTCATATGCAGTCAGAAAACAGTCTGGTTCGCAAACAGCAACTGCAGAGTCAACATTTTTTGCCTTTGCATTATGTGCAAATTTGCAACAATTTAGCTATCTGATGCAAAAAGCCAATTTAGATTATTTTCAGTACCAGACCTTAATACCAGTTGTTTTCTGGATGAAGTTCAGTTAACAGTCCTAAGTCATCTTGTAGGAATGCTTCATTAAAATGGAATTGGCAAGCTTTTTATCTTTCACCTTGTCCTTAAGTTTATTTTTCTAATGTTAGATGTTTCTGTAAAATAATCACCATGTAGGCTGTAATTTATTTCACTTGTGCAACTACGACATTCTCAAATGTTTACTTGAAAACTGCTAGGAAGGAATAGTCCTATATTTGCATATGTGCGTGTTCAGACCAAAACGTGGGTGACATCCAGCCTTTCCTGTTCCACAGCTGGTTGTGTTAAGACAGGTAGAAAGGTGGGCAGTGCATGTCTGAAGTTATTTTTGCAATTCTAGTTTTTCTAATACTCATGTGATTTAGCCAAGTGACTGTAACTGTTACTTTGTTTAATAATTTTCATTATCATCTGATATGCAATCCAAAAAAGAAAGTCTTTGAAAACATTTCTAATGATTTTTTTCTCTTGCTGTTGACAACTGGCTAATAATTTGTAGACTACTATTTTTTTTTCTATTTTCATCCTGTTCAGTGCTAATGGTATGCTGGAAGTAATGTTGCCTTACCTTGTCTTTTGTTGTGGTGTGTATATGTGCGTGTGTTTACGGATGCATTTTATATTCTTACACATTGTAAAATGTGCTTCAGAGAACTTACATGTAGACATGTCCGTGCGATTGCCCTGTGTGCTGCAAGTGCCATTTCAAGTGTTTGAGCAAGCGGTTGCCTTGCTTACTCACTCATCCTGGACTCACTTATAACTTCGTTGAATAATCTCGTTTTTAATGCTCCATTCTGTAGCAATTTTAAGTTATTTTTAACGCGCATGCAAGGTCTGATTTCTGCTGTGAAAGTGAAATGCATGAGCTGGAGTTGCAGACTTATCTGAGTAGAAATGGGTTTGCTTAAAAGTGGGTGTCATATGGACAAGCATACTGATGTGAGCAGTAGCAGTGAAGGTATGCTGAAACAGACAAGCAGCTGGAGTGCCAGCTGCAGTATCTTCTCCTTGTTAAATGGTAATAGTGGTGACTGTTTGCACTTCCTGTGTACATTTAAGCACTTGCTGTTTGTATTTAAGCCTGTGTGGGACCATGAGTATGTTAGAATCATAACTGTATTTTGTGTTTAGAAAAAAACCCCACCAAACAAAACAGTATATAAAGTTTTGATTACCAAGTATAGTCTATAGTTGCGTTCTTTACTGCTTTTCGAAGTGATTCCAAGTATCAGCTTCCAGGTCTTGAAGTCTAGTTAACCAGAGACAAAAATTGAGTCAACTAGAACAAGAACAATCATGTAGATTTATTTAATACAGCTAACATTGAGAACCACCTTCACTGTGTTCTTTCTTTTGCTGTGAAATACAGATAGGAAATAGTTGGGGTTTTTTAAATAAAAATGGCCAAAGGAGGCACTATTGTCGACGTTTTTCACTAATGTGAAGTTTTAAAATATCATATTCAGACTATTAGTACTAACCACTATATCCAGCAATAATTTCAGTCCTTTCACATTTGTATTTAGATTTGATTTTTATGAACAGTCCTAGAGACAAAACTTTTTAAGTGTCCAAATCCTCACTGCGGATCAAACTTGCTAAGTTTAGACCTTCGGGTTCTACTTTCTCTTGCCCCACGTGATTAAACTCTATTGTTCTGATTTAGGATCACCTGTTTTTGCAAAAATTGGTCTTTTTAAATGATCTGTTATCATCTGTTTCTTCCCATCAGCTTTGTCTTGCTGTTACCTTTACCACTGTTGTGAAATGCTACATGGAGATTTTTTTACCAAGGTCTGTAGTCATCGGATAAGGGGCAACAATTTTAAACTTAAAGAGGATGAGGTTAGATTCTACATATGACACAATGAGGGTAGTGAGGCATTGGAACAGGTTGCCCAGAGAATTAGGGTATCCAGACTGTGGATGCCACATCCCTGGAAGTGTTCAAGGTCACGTTGGATGGGGCTGTGAGCAGCCTGGTCTAATGGAAGGTGTCCCTGCCCATGGCAGGGAGGTTGGAACTAGAGATGTATAAGATCACTCTACTCCCAACCCAAATCATTTTGTGATTCTGGTATTTGAAATGTGTGCAGAAGAAAGAGGGACAAGCTGAAAGCTGAATGCAGCCAAGCTGTATCTCTTTGCTGGGTATGACAGTGATTTAACTTCTTCAAACATGTCTTTAAAGGCAATTACAAAACTTGTTTTAATTTCGTTCTCTTTTCAACTTTAACAGATAGCTGATACTGTTTATCTCAAGAAGTATGCTGTCTTGGTTGTTACTTAATGTGCCTGTCTAAGGTGTATGTGCACACTATGTAATACTTTTTGGGTGTTTTAGGGGACACTTTCAAATTCACAGATTAAAAGAAATTATGCATTGGTTGTTGTGTTACAAAATGAAGATATAGCTGGCATCAATGAAGATTCTTTTATACAAAGAGAAAACATTGTTCTTCCTGTTCCTTTACTAATAGGGCTGTTTAATCTCAGTACAAGATAAACAGTGGTCTGTGTGAATAACGAATGAGATAGCTCCGTTCTTTTACACTCCAGGGAAAGTTTGTTTCTGTATTTTCAGAATCTGCATACCGTTTTTCTCTTCTGATTAATTCATTGGAAATAACAGAGAAGTTGTCCCTATAAAAACTTGGTCACATAGCTGTATTTCTGTACTGAGGAGTGAGGTGCCTGTGGTAGTCATTGTGTAGTCTATGAAGTTTTGCCTAGGGCAGTGGTTGAGAAACAGTAATGCTTCTCTCTCACTCAGATTGTAGCCAGAAAGTTTTCCAAGTCTTGCAGATGACCTCCTAATGCACTGTCTTCTATCTATCCATTAATAACTTTCTCTTTTAAATCAGCGTAGCAAATTCAGTGTTTTCAGTAATCTTTAGGTCAGTTCATTTTAAAAGTAAATGTCAGAGCAGAGTATATGTGCTTTTTTTAAACTTCTTTACTGCCAATAGCCAAGTACAATTCACGTGCAAAGTTAAAGATTTGTGCAGAAGCCCTAAGTTAATTTTAACATCTACTTGGCTTAAAACTCCAACTGTGGAGGCTGTTTACAAAATAGATGTTTCAGTGAACAAAAAGTGCTGAAGTTATTCTTCGGTCTGGAATAAAACTCATTTCCTATGTAGTCTGGTTACAAAAATATTTTTAGTTATGAGGAAAATAAACCATCTTTCCAAGTTCTTCAGTCATCTGTGTATGCACGCTACAGGCTTCCACACAGCAATTACTTTGTAAGTAGTAGTTTCCACACATTGTAATTTGTTGATAACGTCAGTATGTGAAAGAAAATGCAAGTTTTGTAAATTGCAATGTCATGTGTTAGCCATTAATCACTTACAGACATTACTACCTCTTCAGGTAGTAGAGTGCTTATTGATGTGGAAATACAAGATTTTGAAGACTAGCTCCATTTTTCTGGGTAAAGCTGTGCTAGTTGGCTTCCTGAGCCTTGTGCAGGGTTTTTTTGAGAACATGTAAGGTTAACAGTCCAGTTAGGAGTGAACTGAAAAAATACCCATTGATATCCACACACACTCTAGACATAAGTTTATTTTATTGGTTTTCTGCATTGACATACCAGCATTTGTGACATTTCTTCCCAGGAGCTGAAAGGAGCAAGCAATTACTCAAGGATATACGTGCATATAAGCCTTAAAAACAGCTATTTCTGAATCCAGGTCTTATTCTTACGCTGGAGTGAATGCATGCATACAGTTTTCCAAGAATGCATTCTTCTTGTTAGTTTAAGGTGTTACTATTTGTATGTAAATTGTGAGGTTGGTGTTTGTAACAAACCTTTTCCCTTGGTTGCTTCTGTATGAAGTTTAGCAAAGCTTATGCTTTCTTTTCTTTAGAACACTTGTCAAAAACTGCATTTATCCGGACCATTTTTTGTAGACTTATACTGGCTTTCTAGCCAATTTTAGAGGATAATTTGACACTTAACAGCCTTTTAGAATCTAACTGGTGCTTTAGGGACTAGTAAATAACTGAAGTAATTTCTAATGTAGTGATCTTTTCCAAAATTTATAAAAATTATCTTTATAAAAGTGGAATCTTTTTCACCAAGGCAATTTCCCTATGAAAGGGCAGTGACCTTTGTAAAGATAATAGCAGCTTAACTATATTTTTTTATAGAACTTTACGAAGAATTCTAAAATTGCATTTTGATTGTGAGAAAAATTATTGTGTTCTTAAAGCAGCCAACCTTAAATGAACTGTGGGAGAGAACACTGTAATGTTTCTGGCATTTAGCACTGAAAATATGTTATTTTCTTCACTCCTGCATATTTTTGCTAAACAAATCTCATCTTAGGCTAGTTGTACTAACTGCCTCTGTGCTGGCTGGTTTTGTTTTTTATCTACAAAAGTAGTTACTGCCCATGGGAATTCCTTTTAGAAAAACATAGGGGGGTTTAAAAGTGCATCTTTTATTCAGAATATTTTTTTTCTTTTTTCCTTCCTTTATTTAAAAAAATAATTTTGGTCCTTAACTGCTCACAGCAAACTTTCTTATTGTGGACTATGAATGAAATGGAAAACTAACTTCACTTAGTTTTTTCGTAACTGTTGTGGGTCTGTATGGACATTGCAGTGTACAAATCCTCAAACAGTATTGCTCATGTTCTTAAAATGGAATTTCCAATTTTTGTTTTCAGTTTATTTGGCTTAAAACTAAATATATTTGTAGACTTGAAAACAAGATCTTTCATGGAACTTGTATGTTGACTTTTTTTCAATATATTCTGTGTTGTCATCATCCAACATGAAAGTAGCAGTTTTTAGTCGTAGAAATTTTTTTGTGTTTAGGTTTTTTCCTGCAAGGAAACACACTATTGTGTGTTACAATAGAAATCCCAGTATTTTCTAAATGTTGAGTTTTTCTCTTGGTCATATGGTGTACAGCACTGTGCTCATAGGAAACGGACAGAGGACAGTAGCTTTTGAAGTTATCCTTGGAAAAAGTTGGTGTGATAAAACTTAGGATAGGTGGTCTCGTAAAAGAATGTTTGTTCCCCTGTCTATTAAGAGGAGCAGTGTTCTTACTTGTTCTTCTGTGAGTCATCACAAAAATAATGGAAAATAATAGTGAATTCATCTTGTCCACACAAATCCTATGGGTTTTCTTTTTTTCCCTGTAATTCAGAAGGCAGAGTGTTCTTGGACTTGATGAGTTCTGCTGTTTCTGTTTGTATTGGTGGCTATCTGCTAATTCTTTGTCTATTTATGCTTCTAAAACTGTTGCATTAGTGAAGATCACTATGCTTAATTAAGAGTTGTTACTTTCTGGTCTCTTTTGAGTGACCTGTTGCTTTAAATCTTTCTGAAACTGTAGAACAAATTCCTGAAGAGCTGACTTGTAGTGCTTATTTGAAACCTTACTTATCCTTGTGGAAAAGAAACTGTTTGGAGAGACTCGGAACATTTTGAAAAACTCACTAAATGTTGTGCTGACATACAAGGCTTTTGTGCCAAGTTTCTCAGCTGAATTGTCTGGTGACTCTGACTTTTGTCTGCCACATATTACACAGAGTTTCTATGAAGTAAAACATAGCCATGGCTAAAGGGAAAAATGTAGTGTCATAGATAAAAGTATATACTCCTTAGCAACTAATTGCTACAGTTTTATGGATCCCCACTGTTAAAAATTTAGGAATGGATTATCTTCATTTGCATTCTAACCTTCCAAATCTTAGTATTTACTTTTTCAGGTGCTTTTAAACCTTCCTACCACTGTTTTCCCAGGAAAACATAAGTTCTCTCTTTAAAGCATATTTGAGGATAATGTTAGTGCAATTGCTGGAACTTGAGCTGTGATTAAAAATATAAACTCTTTTGAGATTTTTGACGTATGCTGTTATTGTTACTGGGGTTTTTTTTCCTGCTCAGTGTGCTAAAAGTAAATGTAGGCCATGATTTTAATGTTGCATTGAGAGAACATGATACTGAGCTGTGTGAACGTGACCCAGTTAATAAAAGGCTGGAACATTTAACAAAGGTTTTGGGTAAAAAAAAATAAAAACTATAGGATGCCAACCATTTTGCTATTTTTATCAGCTTTTTCCAGTAATTTGATTTCACTTCAAATGGTATTTCACAGATTGCAAGATACTCTAGCTCAGGACTTTCTTTTAAGAGGAGCAGAGAGTGTTTGGTTTATTTCTTTCTTTTTTTCTTTATTTTTATAATTCTGTGAACAATTCCAAGCATCTGAGAGGCAAACTGAAACATTTTAAACTTTGCAGTTTTATGATTAATCCAGTGTAAGTCAGTGCTGCTGCTGAAAGGGTCATATTGCTACTGCTTTTGTGCTGACACAGGCAATCACTGGAGAACTGCTCTGGTTGAACACTGAGCAGTGACTGCCAGGTTAGCATTCAGCCAGAGCAATTTCTTGTTCCAGTTCATTATGTGGTTGCACAAACTATAGTTCCGGACAGAAGTGAAGGTGGAAATGAGCAGTGGCAGTGTGAGAAGGGACGTTTTAACTGAAGCACCAGTTAATAGAGATGAAGTTGAAGCCACTCCCTCTGCGTTTCTTGCTGACTTGCTTAGCTGTAAGCCACTTTATTTCTGACTTCATGCTTTTTATGACAGTAAAGGTAAACTGATGCAAGTTTTGTACCTAAAGGTGGTAGGAGCTTCACAGGTAGCTATGGCTCTGGAGTAATTTCCTTGTTCTTCAGGAGACCTAGTAACCTTATTTTTCCTGTTAATATGGCATCCATGTGTTTCAGGCATAAATCCAGTCACGTAAATAACTGTCCCTTAGCTTTCTCGTTTGCAGGGGAGCCAAACTCTTCTGTGTCTCTGTATGGATTGCCCTACAAAAACTGTTAGCCAAAATGTTTAGAGAACATTGTAGTGACAATGTGAAAAGCATTATGGAAAAATATTTTAAAGGGTGCACGTACATCTCCTTTCAGGTCGGAAGGGATTTGAAAACGTGTTACTTCAGTGTAAGAAGATAAAAACTGTAATCGGAATATAGAGATATGACAAATTTGCCTGAAGTTTTTTCCCTTCCCCTCCCTACTTTGTTCTCATACTACAGTAGCTTGCAATGTAGTGTTTGGCACCCAAGTTGCATAAACTTACTCTAAAATTCCTTAGCAAATATGCAGGATGGATGACTGATTTTTTGACTCAGATGACTATTTAGTACACTTATCAAAAGTCTTAGAAGTCTTGTGTGCTGTGAAGATTGAAAATGCCTTTTCAATATAATGTCAATAAGAAAGTGCAGGTTAAGAACAGAAGCATATAAATCAAATTGCAGAGAACACTATTATACTGCCTTCACCAAACCACCGTTCTGTTAGCAGAGGTCAGTGTTTCTGCAGTTACCAGACTTTGGCATTCTGAATACAAGAAACTGCTCAATTTTGGTGCACTTATTATTTTGGTGGTAATACCCATGAACCACTACTCCTTAGTAGGTAGGACCTTGGCAGCCGTGACAGTTTTGTTTTCAGAGATGGGAACCAGATTTCAATTAGTCATTAGCTTTTTATATGGGATTCCCAGAACTCTGGTGATGGAAACAAGGGGATCTAGAAGAATGTGGTCCCTAGCTTCCTGAAGAGGTATAACAGTACTCAGGTTCATTGCTTGACTGCTGCTGTTTAAATATGTCTTACTCATTTTGTAAAAATAAAAGATTTAATGAGATTTGGGTACTTGAAATTGTACTTGAGGTACTCGAGCATAGGCTGTCATCTAGGTTTGTTCTTAATAGAAACGTATGTTTCACCACTTTAACATCATATGCTTAGTGAACATTGGTGGTGTTGGGAGAATAACTCTTTGCAGATCTGGAATGTGCAGCTGAGCGGTGATGTGTACTGCCAGATCAGCTGATGAAATGTGGGTTTGGATGTGTGATTTTTGTAAATGACTTCCAGATGTTACAGTTGCCAGCTGAATGTCTCAAGACTGCACTGTTAGGTCTAGGTTATAAAACAAAATGGATGAAATGTGCAGAAGATAAAGTGGTGAGCCAGTACTTGAAATTTTTCTCTCTCTTGCTCTGTTAAAAAAAAAAAAAAGAAGACAGTGTGATTCTGTGGTCAAATTGCTCACAAGCAATGGCAGAAAAATATGGATGCTTTTCGATTGGGATATCTACATTAACTTATAGCCTGTGAAGAGCTTGGGCAGTCTAACAGATAACAGGAAGCAATTTTCTGTGTAGCTGCTGTGTTACGAGCTCTTAGTTATCCTTTACCTCACTTAAACTTCCTTGTGCTAAAGCACGACTGCTATGGTGCTAGAAGTGAAATCTGATTACCCGCAATATCTTTCAATATCTTTTTTAAGCAACAAAAATCAAAGTGTGTTTTGCAGTTTCCTTAGAATTTTCATGAGCTCTGTATATAAGGATTTTTCTGTTTGCAAAATTTTTTGTAGGAGTTCTAAATCCTCATAGTTGTTGAGAGGAGGGTTTGAGTTTGAAAGCAGTGTTTGATTTCTCTCTCTTTCTTTTCCCCAGGAAGAACTGACATAACCATGATAGAAGACAAAGGTCCGCGAGTGGCTGACTATTTTGTAGTAGCAGGGCTCACTGATACAGATACGGCAACCCTCCTGGACCAAGAAATAAGTCGACATGAAACGAAGTCAACTGGTCCCAAGGCTCCAATTACTGACATTGCTGTGATAATTAAGTCAGCTGGTGAAACTGTCCCAGAGGGATACACCTGCGTTGAAGCCACCCCTACAGCCCTCCAAGCCAACTTAAACTATGGAAGTCTAAAGAGTCCCGAACTTTTTCTTTGCTACAAGAGAGGCCGTGACAAGCCACCTCTTACTGACATTGGGTGAGATTTCTATTGCAGTTCAGTTCCTCCTTCAATAATGACAAAATCTTACTCTCTACAGATGATGGTGAAATCAGATGTGAGAAAACTTCTAAAAAAGTACTGTTTGAATCTGTATTGCTTATTGTGTGTTTCTGTACAGAACAGGTTGAACAAAGTGTCAGTCTTCTAGTGAATTTGTCTTTTGAAAATGAATGATAATGTTTCAGTTTAAAAGATGGGAGGGAGAGATGAAGCTGATAAAATACGAGAAATTAAGTTCTCTGCTGCAGTTTTATGACAGATGATAGAATAATACAGAATTAATTTATAGGAAGTATGTAGTCCAGATCCGGAAACATTAACATGCTTAACCTGAAAACTATGACTTCAGAAGTCAAAAATTATCACTTTGTGGAATTCACTTTAATTCTTATGGCAGAAGATACAACTTAAAAATGTATAACGACATTGTAGAACTACTGAGGATATACTGAGAAAGAAAACGGAGCATGGTTGTTGGGTGCTGTTACAATTATGGCAAAATAAAGAATGTGTATTTTTCTCCCTATGTAGTTATTAAATAAATAGTAAAGAGTAAAAAATCGTGCATCTATGTATATGCTATAATAATTTTAGTTATTTTCATTTATAAGCTTAAATGCTTGGGCATACATACCCTGTTTTTGACCTACAGTTTGAATACTTACTTGCAAACAGGGTCTGGTCGGGGGAGACTGGCAGTGAAATCTTAGTAATGAAAGCAGCTTCATGGCAAGACAGTTCACTCTTAAGGGTTATAGTTCAAGTTGTATAATTAAGCTAGTACATTGTAATTTCTGTTTATCTTGATCTATGTTCTAATAGTCTTCAGTGAAACCGACTTTTAACAATCTTTTCCCATGTGTGTGAGACTGGCACTACAAGAAGAGACACTACAGTGTGAAGCTATGTGTTGAATGATTTGTTAAACTTCAGTAAGTTCTACCAGAAGGAAGAGTTTCTACAGGCAGTGTTTCTTCAAAGGAATTCCTGAACAATCAGTCTTCAGCATGTGCCTGTAAGGAAGCAACTCGGCTAGCATATGTTTATTTTGTGTCTCCCACAACCTTGGCAGCTTGAATGCTTGGGGAGATCTTGTAAACAAAATAGGCGAGTAGTTGGCTAAGATGGTGGTATTAGGCAAATAGTAGTATTCTGTATTTTGTTGTAGACAGATCTAGTTAGGTTGTCACACCTAACACGTCATGGCAGTCTTTTCTCTCTGAGCAATGATGCATATTCTCCCCCTGCTGTTCCTCCTGCTTTGCAACTATGTGCAAAGAGATAGTTAGAGCAATCTCTTTTTTTCTTTTTTTTTTGGTCAACTCCAGTGTGTTCAAATAAAAGTAGAGTTCAGTTAAGAGATACATGTACAGTCTGAAAGCAAATTTATGCTGTTCTCTATTATTTTATTAAAGAACCAGTATGAAAGAATATTTTGCCTTTGAGTCTGTCTGACATGCTGAGTAAACTTAATATGTAGAAGAAGAGTACATCCCTTAAAAAGGTGAAATGCGTATTCTTATGTCAGGGTTGTTAGTATATGTATAAAATTGAGTTATATCATAGTTGGAGCATTCAGATGATTCTTGATAAATGTTTGTGTCTGTCTGTGTATTTCTTTCAGTGTTATTTTTAGGGAAAGTAGTTAAACAAACACTGTTTGGCAAAGAGGGAGATAGGAATATGCTGTATTGTTTGTCTGCCACTGTCCTTGTCTTTGGTATTTCCATGCCCTCCATCCTCATTCCTTTCTATTAGTCCACTGCATGTTGAATCAAAGTGTCTGTAAGTTCCTAGAGTGAATTCCTGCTGCAATTACTTACTTGCAGGTATTTAGGCCATGTGCCATGCCACTGGATGTTGCATTTCCCAGAATTAATCAGATTAACTAGTTGGAAAAAATATTAGTTGGAAATTAGTTGGAAAAGTAAAGGTTCGTTCCTAGGATAAAAGATGTCTAGGGTATGTTTTATGTGTAGCTGTAGAACTTAGTATCTTAAGCTTGCATGTCTATGAAATAATTCAGTTGCTGTCATTCTGTTGCTTTCCTCACCAGTTTCTGCTGATGTTCCACAAACAGACAAGGACTGAGATTTGGGTTCTGTTTTGGTTTAGGTGCAATGAGACTTTCAAACAAAATCTCACCTCTCTTTGTTTTACACTTGAGTTAGGAATCTGTTAGAACTCCAGCACATCTTATTTTCATGGAGAAAACCTGACAGAAAAATGTCTTTTTTTTTTAATTACAAGTGGTTTTGCGATTCATAACGCTTCGTATAGAAAAGAAAGAATATCAGACTTCTTGTCTGAGGCAGAGGTTCTTGTAATACCAAGTAATGCAAAAGTTAGGTAACTTTCATTGTGTAAGTAAAGAAATTCTGATTTTTTTTTTTTAACTTTCTTTAAATTTTTTTCACTGGTATGGGAGGCATTGCTTAGGGGTTCTGTGCTAAGAACTCATGTGATTTTATATGCCTGATTTGTGAAAATATCGATAGAACAAATGATCTTCTTTATTAGAGATATATTTCAAAAAAGAAAGTGACATTTCAAGAAGGGTAATAGAAACTGGAAGATGTTCTTAACAGCCAGCATCTTGCATTGTTCCTTAAGTCCACCACCAGTGACAACTGCAGCTGGGTATTTGGAACGGTATAGGTTAATAATGATGACACTAGTAACTTGTTTGTTCAGACAATTAATACTAGAGGTGGCAATAGAAATAAAAGATAAATCAATCTTTTCCCTTTTCTTGATCCACCACTTTTCTGACCTTCCTAGTGCTTACAATATTTATATAAGTTCCTGTATTATTCAATACTTGCAAAATGAGAGAGGAAGAGGAGTTATAAAGGCTTATTTTGGATAAGAACTGTGAGGGACAGAATGATGTTTGGACCTAGAGAAGGAGGAGTCAAACTGGACAGCAACCCTAGACAAATGTAATTCACACAAGTCTGACTGTTTTGAAGTGGTTTTTGAGAAGCAAAGTTTTATATGGTTTAAGGTTTGTAGCTGAACAGCCACAAGCTTGTATTTCTTCTTTTTAAACTCTGTTACCTGATGTATTGAAGTATACTTTTAAATCAGTGAAACTGGGCTTGAGAGAACTTCCACATACAATGTCAAACAGTCTTACAATGAGATGATAAGATTCTTTTGGTCTTTCTTGCAAAGAAAGGACTGAACATCTAGAGGAAACTGGTTTACATTTTGCTTGAAATGAAACTGTATTGATGTTGATAGAATAATGTAACAAATAATGTGTACTCAGGATCAAGACCAAAGTATAAATGTAAAGAAGCAGAAAACAAGTCTAACTGTGATCAGTACTGATTAATCAAAGGCAGACACTTGGAAGCTGAAACAAGTAGAAGTAAACTTACCCTGTCAGGGAGGACATTGTATATACAGGGTGTCATGTTCAGTATTTCATGCATCACTTCTGAATGTTTTCTGTGAATCATTACAACCATTGTTTAATTTAAATAATTCATGGGTAGTGGCTTTCTTCTGTTTGCTTGCAGATACAGCATTGTACTATAAGTTCAGAACTATGTGTGAGGTTAGGAAATGGTGTAAGTTTAATAATACTTCTTCAGTGTACATGTAGGGGTGCGTGTTGCTTTCATTTTCTTTTTGCTTTTGGTGAGAGGTGACCCCGCTGATAAAGTCTTGAGCACTTAAAGTATTTTTGTTAGAATATTTGTAAACTTATTCAATTGAACTGATGGAACAGTCTGATTAATGCTGTGTTCCTTCTCATAAGCCAATAGCTGACAAATGCTTCTGGAAAAAATTTTTATTTTTGATTTTGTTTAAGATATATGAAACTGAAATACAACTGAACTGAAACTTTTATTGGGGACTGCTCCATTAGTATTTTCTTCTGATTAATGTAAGACAGTGATGTGAAGAGTTCATGTAAACTCCTTGTGCACAACGGATGTGGCCTGAGAGCTGCTGCGGTGTTGTGTTTTGTTTGAGGTTTTTGAACTTTATGGAGGAGGTAACCCAATAAAAAGAAGAAAATATGTTCTTCCAGAACATTACTTAGTTTAGAAGTAGTTCAATTACATGTACTTTCTCTATACATATCTTGAGCCAGTAGGTAGTATATTAAGACTAATGTTGCAACTTGAAAATGCTGGTATTAGGCTGATTTTGAACCTGAGACTACACATTATTTTAAATTTAACAAGTCTGATGATCAGAGTCTTTACAACTGAAACTATTGTTCAGTATTATTGTCCTCTATGAACTAGTTGAATAAATTGGCAGCCTGGTATAGCTACATCAATATAGTCCCAACTCATGTGATTTCTTTGCTTTTTTAAAGTATTCTAGGACTGTAATTCATGTGTGTCATCAATACTATGACAAGATATGTGTTTGTTTTGTTAAATCAGAATAAACAGTAATATTCCAATTTAATGATGGAAATAGTATTTAAGTAATTTTGGAAGTTTAATTTTTTTTTTTTTTAAAGTTCTGAGAATTGTTGGATATGAAAAAATACTCTTTTTTTAGCTTAGACACATGACTCTTTTCAAATACATATTTAGTATTAGTCTGTCAAACATTTAACCAAAGGTATTTTTGAACAGTAAATATGTATTGCCTGGTTATTTTTTATTTTAAAGTTGTGATGGACTACAAGTGGGAAGCTGGAGATCACAAAGTGCAAAGGTTTAACGTGTTACCTTCATCCTAAGTCTTGTTATGATAAAAACTGATTTGAAGGTGGTAAGTACTCTGTACATACTGCAGAGCACCAAGCAAATGGAGCCATTGTTTATTTGGGTGTGGAACAGGAAATAAAGCTTGCCCTGTAATAGCGTCTGTGCATTAAAAATGTTCAGGTGTGTGTTTTGACTTAGACATTTTTTGTTACAGTGACTCTCTAATAACTTTTGCTAGGGAAAGAAAAGTTGTAGCTTATTTAGCTGCTGTGAAGCTGTAAAGGATCTTTCATTTTTTGCTAAGACTATGGTGATCCAAGTTGGTGATCTTGCAAAAAGAAAAAAATCCATGCACCACATGAGTGTGGCTGTACAGCCACGTATTCTGCTTTCTATGAGTACAGTCAACTGTACTTACTATTTCTTCCTTTTCTTTGGAACAAAGTATTAGTTTGTCTTCCTGCCTCATTGTCTTAAGCACTGTTATTAAAACTGTAAATGTCGATTATTACTGGGTTTGGATTTTTCTTTTTCTGTAAAAATTCATCTAGGAAGTAGACTTCTGTCCTCTGTTGCGCTTTTCCTAAAATATTTCTTTAAAAAACCCAAATAAACAAAAAAATCTCCCAAACCCAAAAAGCACATAACAAAAAAAACAGAAAAAGGAAAGCTTTAAATGACTTATCCAGTGTCATGTGTGCAATCAATTTGAAGTGTAATTTGTATTTATTTTTCATTGATAGTTCAGCATTCCAGCTAGTTCTGTAACTAAATCCTTTCCAATGTAGCTTGATTTTGTTTTTCTGTAACTCTACTTTGTTCCCACAGAGAGTTCAGTATAATTTTAAATATTTCCGAGCAGTTTCTTCAACCTCAAGTGCTGCATGTTGAAAGACAGTATAAAGGTGCATATTAAAATGTTGCAGTGATGACATAGGTTGCTAATGGATGGATGGTTTCTCTGAATTTGTTGAAGTAACTTTGTATCTATTTGAATGCCGATAATACTGTTTCCTTCCTGTGTGCAGAGTTCTATACGAAGGGAAGGAGCGCATAATTTCGGGCTGTGAGGTGATTCAAGCCACTCCGTACGGTCGTTGTGCTAACGTTAACAACAGCTCGGCTTCTTCACAACGCATCTTCATCACCTACCGAAGGGCGCCTCCAGTGCGGCCTCAGAACTCATTGGCTGTGACGGATATTTGTGTTATTGTTACCAGCAAAGGGGAAACCCCTCCTCACACATTCTGTAAAGTGGATAAGAATTTAAATTGTGGAATGGTGAGTACTTACAAGCTTGAGTTCCTTTTATTTTTCTTTTCTAACCCAACAGGTATATTTAAAGGAGGAACTCCTTGAACTCTTCTTAGAACTATTGTAATTGTGTTCTTTTGCTACATCATAATTCCTTCATTCTTTATACCATGTGTGAGATGCCAGTTTTTTAGGTTCTGTTGCTTTTGATTTCCTTTCATGTTAGAAATTACTGTTTCATGCTGATTACTCACTACTTCAGTTTGCATTTTCATGTCTAGGTGCTATTTAGGAGTAGTGCAATGAAATTTTAATTTTTTTTTTTAATTATCTCTCCCCTGCTCTTTGGGGATACTGACACTTGAAATGAATCAGAAATGTTTTTTTCCTAGTTATTCATAATGCCTGTGTTACTAAGATGTTGTAAGGATGATAATTGCTGCTTACAGTTTCTCAGTGTGCTTTGCTTTAACTGGTTCTCTTTCATTTAGTCTGTTCTGCATTTAGTTTACTTAGAGTGGAATAAGTGAGTTTTTTTGAATGGTATGGTATATTTAGACAAAGTGGCAAAACACCATGTCGATAACCAGTTTATAGAAGTACAATAAAAGCTTTGACTTATGAGTTATGATGATTAGAACTTTACTTTCCCTAATGAAGTCCCCATAAGAGTCTACTTTTAAATAACCAAGGAAACATGAAGGTGGCAATTAACCTGCCTCACTTTTGCCTATTCTTTTGTTCAAATAGGTCAGAGAGTAGTGTGGTGGTGTGGTTATTTTATGTGAATTCTGTAATCTCTAAAAAGAAGAGAAGGGTATTTTCTCATTTTTGTCATTTACATGCACTCAGCAGCCAACTGGTCATTTTGTTCTGTAACGCTGTTTGTTAAAACGTCTTGATTTGTTTGTGAAGGAAGTATATTCAAATGCTTGATTTCTGTTGCTTGTTGTCATCTTTGCTGGTTCTGAGATGAAACTTGTGTCTTTCAGTGGGGTTCCAGTGTATACATTTGTTACAAGAAGTCTGTGCCAGCTTCTAACTCTTTAGCATATAAAGCTGGTAAGTAATTTTAGAAGCTGTTTTAGCATGTTAACAAAAGGCTTCAAATGCCTTGTTGAAATAAAATAATAACTTAAACAATTTAAGTGCTGTCTGTCAGAATACTGTTCCTGGAGGATGTCAGTTGAAATCAGCTTCTATAATGCCTTCTTTGCTCTCCTCATTTTTTTCCCAGGGGATTAAAAAAAAAGGGAATAGCACTTTTCTTTGTTATTTTAGGTCTTATCATGACAGGTTTGCTAGCTTAGGAGCTTTAGTAAACTTTTGTCTTAGCAAATATTTCAGATGTAAGAAAAGCCTTCATATTTATTTTGTTGGTGATAATGGAGAAGGAGTAATTAAAATCCTGTTCAGCCGTACATATTTCTTTCTATGTCTAAACATCTTCTGTTTAATTTGAAAGTTAAATGTGTTTCTTCCATTGAGTTCCACAACTATTTTCTTGTTCCTTTTTTGAGGAGAATGAAAAATAGTCTGAACAATAAATGACAAGTCTGCCTTTTAGAAGTTCTTTAATGCATTGCTACAGATTATTTTTTGTTTCTGAAAAAAACTTTCAGAAGTGTTTCTGCTGAGCACTAAGTGTAGCAAATTCCTTTGAAAGGAGTAAATTACCAAATAGAAGTTGAAAGAGTAAATAATGAATTTGGTGTACCTCAGAACAAGCAAGATAAACAGCAATAGTAAACCCATGCTTGTGTGCCTTTTTTCTGCCAGCAAGAGTTAGATATGTTTCTGAAAGCTGAATAAACAATTTATTTAAATCAAACATACAGAGTAGCAGAGAATGCAGTCAGCTAGTTCATCCTATTTTCGGTGAAGGTATTACTGCTGTTTTTATAGTAAATTATTACTTTCTTCATAGGAATTTCTAATAAAATCTATTCCAGTGGCACATTTAAATAGCACAAGTAACTCCCAACTAGTTTGATGTAAAAATCTTCACTGTGTACTGTTTATACTAAAAGCATAATAGCTTAGAGGATAACTTCAGTATTCATACACTATTTTCAAATGATTGTTACTTGGATGGCTTAGTCGTACTGTCATATGAAAGCTGTAATCCACTTTGCAGCTATAATCTTCAGTTATAAAGTTCAGGTAACTGTCAGATGTAGCTATATTTTGTGGAAAATATATTGCTTGCATTATTTAGGGCCTACAGAGCAACTGTGCTTACTGTTCTTTTTCTTGTTCTTGAGGCTTAATTTTCAGATATCCTCAAGAGAACTATGAATCATTTCCACTGTCCGACTCTGTACCTCTCTTCTGCCTTCCTATGGGAGCTACTATTGAGTGCTGGGACCCTCAAACCAAATATCCACTACCGGTGTTCTCAACATTTGTACTGACCTGCTCTTCTGCAGAAAAGGTATGGCTCCACACTATGTTTTTGCTTTTATTTCAGATGGCTTTTATGGAAATAGATAGGGATTATTTCCTCTGTGTTTGAGAAATACTTTATCTAATACTTTCCATATAAAATGATATTTCTTAAGCCTTCATGTAAGAAGAAAGTGAACCAAAACAGGAAACAACTGGAAGAGCATGTGCTGTTTAGTCCCGTGTAGGCTGAACCATACACTTAACAAAACCAGACCTCAGAGCACATGGCTTTCCTTATTCTTTCATGTAATGGGAATGGAAGTGTAGTCTACATATTAAAGAGAACTTAACACACGTGTTAGCAATGTAGCAAATTGTTACAGTTTTTATGTGGTTACCTTAAAAGGTACATCTATGTGACCCTATGTAATAGGGCTCTGTATGTATTTCTGCATGTGAATTGACAACTATTTACTAGAAAACAGGAAGGCAGGGAGAGGAAGAGTGTGTGCTGAGAGGTAGGATGTGAAAGATGTTAATGAGCTTCCAAGACTTAGTGATCTTGTTGAATTTGCATGAAGGGATAGATTCAGAACATCTGAATTCTATCTTCTGACAATCGGATCTGCTTCCTGAATCTGTATAAGGCCACCAGCACACAAAGGCGCCAAAAATGTGTTGTATGACTTGGCTTACATGTGGGAAGGTAGTAGAGATACTCCTGATGAAGCAAGGGAACCTTTGCTTAGGCTTGGTCTCTCAGCTGTTGTTTCAGCTTGCCAACTATGTGTGCGTGTGTGAACTGATTGTAATGTGTGATTGGGTCTCTGTATAAATGTGTGATTAGCTCTCTAATAAACAGCAGTTTGGCTCTGTTAGTGATAACAGCTCAACTTCCGCTCTGTCTCACTCCCCTAACAGGGAAATTTACGTAATTCTCCATTTCAAAACAGAAAAAAACCATTTCTCCAAAATATTAACACTTCTTTTGCAAGGAGGGAATGCAGCAGCTGCTACTGTTTTTCTTTCCTTGTTCTTCTTTCCTAAGCTTGCCAGAATAACTCAGTTATGACACTCAGACAAATAGGGAAGGAATATTAGAAAAGGTTGGTATGTGTTTAGTTTGATAAAATGAGGGAAGTCAAAGCTAAAATAATTTTATTGTTTGTTTTGGCAATGATAAGGGAATTTACTGAACAGAAACATTTCATGAGGGTTTGAGTTTGAGATTCTGGGTGTGTTTTTTACCCAGATGAGTAATGGATAAGGTTTTGTCACAGAATGAAGGTTTGGTTCCTTCCCTTTCAATTTACTAAGTAGGAGTACTTTATTGAGAAGGGTGCAATGACAATGAGGAAGAGCATTCAAAGCCCTTTGTTTACAGGGTTGCTTTGTGTATGTTACATAAATAAAGTCATTTCATAAGGTGCCAGCAAAAGCACTGTTGTGTGTGCAGACACCAAAGACTTAAAGATGCATCAAAAGTTTTGGCCCAATTTCCTGTTAAATACTGGGCCTGCTTAGCTGGTTTTCTTCATCTTTCAGGTTTACGGTGCTGCTATCCAGTTTTATGAGCCTTATCCCCGAGAGCTGCTAACAGAAAAACAGCAATCGCAGCTGGGTCTTCTGACAACTGTAGAGAGAAAAGTGATTACTTCCAAGTCCATCAATGCGAACAAGTGCATCTGTCTTCTCTCACACTGGCCTTTCTTTGAAGCATTTCGAAAATTTCTTATGTTCATCTACAAGCTCTCTGTCTCTGGACCTCATCCTCTTCCCATTGAAAAGTATGTAAAACATTTCTCAAGTTGACGTAGGAATGTAGTTAAAAGCTCAAGAAATCATGTGATTTGTGCATGTCACAGTTGCTTAGTTGCTATAGTTGATCCATCACATTGTTTGCACTGTTTAGCTTATGTTGTACTGATAGAAATTGTTGCTGCTTCTGTTTAATAGTACTGGTTCTTGCAGTGCCAGCAAACTAACCGGATTTTACTCTGGGTTTTTTTAGAATATGTCAAGCTTGTTTACCTTTCTTTCGGCTACATCAAACACAGAATAGGCTGAGCTGTGATACATGCTACATTTGCAGTCCTGCGTTTTAGCTTAATAAATATAAGCTCAAGAATGCTGTACATTAGCAGCAAATATCTATGTCTATTTACAAGCGCTGCAGCTAATTCAGATTGTCTGTGAATGTGACTGTAAACTCTGCAGAGGATGCTTGTCATGGTCCTGAAAGGTTGCTGAAAAACAATGTTACCTTCAAAACTGTTGAGACATCTGGGAGTGAAGTATATACTTTCTCTTAGCCAACTCTCTTTAGAAACTCTGTATATGGGCTGCCTGGGATTTTAAGTGCGTTGCCTAAATACCAGTGTGTTCTTATATTTTGCTTACATATCTGAAGCTGCCAGTATTAATTTTCAGGCATGAAATGTGAGTGAATAAAGGTTCTTCATTTCAGTTTGCATAAATAGGCTCTTACACTTACCAAAACAGTAAAGAAATCATAACAGTTTTTCTAAAACATGCTACCATATTAATTCTAAAATGTAGTTAACACTGTTTTCAGCCCTTCATTACTCCCTGGTGCTGTTTTTCTAATATCTTGTCTTCTTTGTAGGCATATATCTCATTTTATGCACAATATACCTTTCCCTTCGCCACAGAGGCCAAGGATTCTTGTGCAGGTAAGCAAAACATTTTCACCCAGTTTAAGCTACAGCAATGGCAAACCCTCTCTTGCCTTTGGTTTCTTCCTGTGTTTTTTACTTGACTTTGAATACGCACCTGCTGGAAGGAAGAGGGGAGGAGATGGATGGGCTGGCCTTCTCTCTCATTGATATAAACCTGGGACAACTTAGCAAAGAAAACAAACTATTTTAGACGTCAGGTGGTGTGGAATGCAGAAGTGTCTTGCTTGCACTTTTGGAATATCTGCCACGTATTATGCTTTCATTTTATGGGCACCATTTGCATTACCTCAGTGGTGGTGTTGTTTTCTGTCTTTGCCTCATTTGTCCGCCCACTGCTATGGGTCTGAGGTTAGTCCCTGGGGCACTGTCTCTTGTGCTTCTCTGTTTAATCACTTAGCAGCAGTTAACATGCTCAACACTGAGTCACAGACGATTTCCTGTAATTCTCAGAATTGTTTCAGTGACTAATACAAACTCTGTTCACTTAGTGAACCCAAGTCCCAAAGACACTGTGTCTGTATGCCAGGCAGTTTATGAGACTGTGGATATGTATTTATATTGAAATATTAGACTGTATTAACTTCAGGATTGTTCATATCAATCACATACTACTTTATGTGTTTCAGCTTTCTGCCCATGATGCATTAATATTGTCACAGCCAGTTTCTACACCATTGCCATTAAGGTATCATAATTAATGCTTTAAATGTATGCTACTTGAAAAAATCAGCGAGTAGGAGTCAGTCATAGAAGGAAGTCAAATATTAGTGCAATATCATTAGATACTATAAACAGGAAGCTCAATATGCATTTATAATGTTACACAGTCTTGTCTTGACATAGATGTATCCCTTGTGGAATTATAATATCACTAATTATCCTGAAATAAAGATGAATAGCCAGATTATCACAGGAACTCTAAGGAATAATAAGGTGTTTGTGAGGAGAAAGAAGAGATATGTATTTAAAGATCTTGTGTTTTCAGAACCAGTGTAATAAGCAAAATTTAATTGCACAGAGACTGCTATCTTGCTTTTTTCCCCTTTTTGGATCCAAGAGGGACAATACCATCAAGCAGTTAGGTTAAATCCATGAATGCACAAGTGTGCAAACATTTCAGAAATTCAAAGGTATACCTACAAATTGGTATTTGTGCTTGAAGGTTGAGGCAGTCTCTGTGGATACTGCCTGCATCTTCTGGGTTAGGCTGCTGTATGATTGTGACATGTGGTTTTGTTTCAACGCTTTTGTTGATCTTTGGTTTTAAGTTCAAAACCAAAATCTTCTCCCTTTTTATCCTCTCCACACCAAAACATTATCATGTAATATTCTTTATGCATAAAAATCCCATCTTTAATCACATTTGTTACACAAGCACTTAGGTGAAAAATCTCAGCCAGTCACCAAATTACGAAGCAACATGTAAGAACTTTTTTAAGGACAGATTTTACACCCCTGTACTCACAGATGTCATTGCAATTCCTAAATGTGTGCAGTCCAAACAAATTAAATGAAGGCTAAACTGCAGACACTAAAGATGTGCTGCTATCAGAATGATGGATTAATTTTGACTCATACCGGAATTTGATACTGTGGTTCTAAGATCAAATGGATACTCTAGTTCATGATTCTTGCGTAACTCACCATATGAAACTGCGGGTATTATTTTTGTTTGAGTTAGTTGTTAACCAGTTAGATTTGCTTTACTGTTATGAAAAGAAGATGCCAGTGCATCTATGAGAGAGAGTGCTGTAAACAATACAAATTCAGTAGTAGTACAGTTTAGTGTATGTTTCTTTAGCAATAGAATTCAAACTATAAGCCTAATATATTGGGGTAGTATAAGCCTTAAAATGACATGATAGCTGTTAGTTAGATAGGCAGGTATTTGATGTGTATTAGCACCATTCAACTAGTTGATCCCAAACAGTTGTCACAGGTTTGGTAGTAGTGAATTTATTTTTTTTTTTAAACCCTTTAACATTTTTCTTTTCTTCCCCCTTCCCATCCACTCCTTAGTGGAGCAAACTTTAGCACTCTGCTCATGAATCTTGGACCAGAAAACTGTGCCACTCTGTTACTCTTTGTATTACTAGAAGGCAAGATTCTCCTCCATTCCCTTAGACCAGCTGTATTGACAGGAGTTGCTGAAGCTGTAGTAGCTGTAAGTACAAGTGTTCTGTACAGCAGTGACAGAAATTGATTTAAACACCACAGTTGTAACAAGGCTTTAAGTTAAAATGATTGATGTACTAAATGGTCGTTTTCCCCAGTAACAGCATTTAGTTCAATTGCCCTAGCTAGTAACTCTTAGAACATAATTTTTGCATAGCTAACTAAGAGTTGTACTGGATTAAAGTGATCAAACTTGGGGACTTTTTTCTGGGAGCTGTGCAAAGCTTTTAGCAATTTCATTTCAATGTGCTGCATGTAACTTCTTGTTTTTTCTTGTACAGTATCTGTTGTCTTGTTTTAATGCATTTATTTAATTTAATTTTTCCTTCAGATGATATTTCCATTTCAGTGGCAATGTCCATATATCCCCCTCTGTCCTTTGTCTCTGGCCACCGTACTCAGTGCACCTGTTCCATTTATTGTTGGAGTTGATTCACGATACTTTGATCTGTACGATCCACCACAGGATATTGTGTGCATTGACTTAGACACAAACATGGTCTACATGTAAGTTCTATGGAGATTTTATATTTTTCTGTAGATGAAGAGATTGCTGAAGTGCTCAGGAGATAAAATTGTTAAACACTGTTTGATCCAATGTGGCTTGTTTTTTACTGTCCCCTTTCTTACTGTTTTTTTTTCTCATTTCTAATCCTTCAAAACAAATTAAAACTTAGTAAGTCAAGGATCTACACATGGCATTTCCTATAAAAATGTGATGCAGATCTTGCTATAAATTTAATAACAATGGTAAGTAACTAGGGAAATGATTGTCCCCTTGTACTGGGCTCTGGTGAGGCCGTATCTCAAATTCTGTGTTCAGTTCTGTACCCTTCTCAACAAGAAAGATATTGAGGTACTGGAGAATGTCCAGAGAAGGTGGTGGAGGCTGAAACACAAGGGTTGTGAGGAGCAGCTGAGGGAGCTGGGGTTGTGTGGTGTGTAGAAAAGGACCCTGAGAGAGACCTTATCACTCTCCACAACTGCCTGAAGGGAGGTAGGCCTCTTCTCCCAGGTTAACAAGCGGCAGGATGAAAGGAAATGGCCTCAAGCTGCACCAGGGGAAGCTTTAGATTAGATAGTAGGAAAACTTTCTTCAGTCACGGTGAGGCATTGGAACAGACTGCTTGGAGGAATGGGTGACTCACCGACCCTAGGGGTATTTAAAAGACATGTAAATGCAGTGCTTGGTTTAGTGGTGGACATGGTTTTGTGGTGGTCATGGCAGTGCTAAGTAAGTGGTTGGATCTGATGATCTTAAAGGTCTTTTCCAACCTACATGAATATGAATGCTTCAGAATCTTTCATAACAACTCTTGATGCTGTCTTGCACTTGGGCTACTTTATGTCAGTGTTAATAAAGAATTTTTTCTGAAGTTACAAGGACCAAATTTTTTGTTAGACCAATCAAGCAAAATTTGGTGCCTTCACTACCTTAATTCTAAAATATTTTACATAATTATTGTATTTTTAGTACTATGCTTAAATTGAAGTATTCCTTGAACAGTTTCTTTGCACCTTCTTGAGGAGAGACTAATTCAGAATAACTCTTCTGGGTTTCTATAATGTGGGTACAAATGGAGGAAATGAAAAACCAGTTTTTCAGGTGTTTAGTAACTTTATTAATAACCGTTCCATTTTTAACTAGCTCATAAATAGAAAGACATATCTAAGTTAGTTCAAGATGAGGATGATCATCACTATATCAAGTGCACATCTTTTCTCTCTGAGATTTTAGTTTTACTTATTTCATCATGTCACTTTTTAACTCGACTTTTTTTTTACTCACTTGAGTTAGAGTTAGTAATTTGATCTGTGGATCAGAGAAATGCTTTCTTGATTTTTTACTATTTCAGAAGGAAATTTCCTCTACTGACACAAATGTTTCCTTTATATTACTGAAATGCTTTGTTTTATTAGTAGCATCACAGGAAATGGTAAACAATGGAGCAAATTGTGTTTATTTCTTTATCTGGTTTTTTTTTTTTCTCTCCTTCCTCTAGGTCTCCATAAAAAACACTTCAAAAAGCATTCTCATCAGTTTATAACAAAGTATTATGCCACCAAGAGAATAATTATATGTGTTGTGAAAGAAGAATGTAGTGAGGAAAGTCATGAAAGATAATTTATTCCTTTGAAGATACTTGCAGGGAAAAATACCTCAGTGTTTTTGTTCATAAGTAGAATGGAAGTTGAGGATTGTGTTGCAGAAAAGTAGAGATAAAACCAGGAGATTTTGCAGGGAGATAAGGAAGTCAAGATAGTTTTAGGACTGTTAGAAAAAACAAGTACCAACATTACTTGGATTGGTTGTTGAACTAAAAATCTCCTAGTGGCTGACCTTTTATGAGTCAATCAACTGGAAAGGCTTTCCCACCCTTTCTTTTACTATCTTATAAGCCTATTTCTTTTTCAATAGTGAAGTGATGTCTTCTGGTTTTGCTGCCCATTTTGCATTTATCTCATGTATACAACACATTTGACTTCCACAGGAGTTTGGCTTCTGTAACTTTTGACTTAGGTAAATGTGAGATATTGGTACCTGCATTATAAAATGTTTTTAACCTGGAAATGAGTATATCTTTCAATTTTAGAGATGTGTAGGTAAACCTACATCTTCATAAAGCATTGCATGTTGAAGATAATACAGAATTATGAAAATACTGTGTTATTAGTGAATAAAGATTGTTTAATTTAATTTTATTTACATTGGTTTCTTCCACTTTTTGTTTCTATGGCAGGATGGCAATGCTGGAATTATTTGTTTGTTTAGGTGTAAAAGCATTTAATAGCATTGTTGCTGACTTGGAAAGACTGCTTAATAGAAAAATAACTTCTGATAAATTAGATATTTACTGGTACATCAGTGTATCTAGTGTCTTTCTAGAGCAAGTATGCTGTTATCTTTCTTAAGCTATACCAAAAAATCCTAAAGACCTTTTATTCATTCAGCATCTTCCTTATTGCTTTTTAAATTTTTTTATATTCTCTGTGATATTTAATGAACTTTCAGTGTTAACTAGCCTTTTTAGGGCAAAGATTTGAGAGAGTTTGTTTTATTTTCATAGCAGGATTTTTTCCTGTCACTTTTGGAATAGTACCACTTAGATTGTTTATAGGCATGCCACTATTGTAGGGAAAGAATGGGCAAAGGCATCTATAAACATGGAATTTTTGTTAACTCCAGAAACTTTGGCTTCCTTCCTAAGATATTTCTGTGTTCATGCCAATACAGCAAATAATAATGGAACAAATATTTCACAGATGCAAAGTGCAAAACCAGCTAGAGCTTAGGTAGTAATAACTGGTTAGGTCTCATGGTGACAAGGTTTGTTGTACTCTCTGTAAGAGCAATTCTCTCCCACCTTCTGCCTTCCAGAAAGAGGCATAGGAGTTCTCAGGATTTATTCCTTACTCTTCATTTATATCCAACTGCTTAAAGAAGTTCTAACATTATATCCGTTGTTCTCCTTAAAGAAGATGAGAATCACTTTAGGCAATTTACACCACTGCTTAGTCAACCACATCATTTTCCAACTGTGAACTGAACTCCCAGTCTTTCTAGTACCTGTTGGACTGTGATTGAAGATGGCACTGGATTGCCACAGACATACAGTGAAGTACCATATGACCATCAAGTTCCCAGACTGATTTGGCCTTTTTCAGTGGCATGTTGTGTTCAGAACTGCCTTTATTTGTATCAGTAGTGGGACGGCAGGTTTATAGTAGAAGAGACTTCGTATAATAATCACATACAGAACAGTGTGCTTAAATCATAGTACCAAGGCTGATTAAAAAGTCTGAAAGAGAAATCATGTAAAAAGTCTAAATGAAATCTGAAGGCAGATCCTTTTTGCAGACTGGAGAAAACTCTACTCAGTACTCAATTTATACTGTTCTGTATCTGAAGAAATTAAATTCTGAGTTATGTCACTCCCATTTTTTAATTTTTAACAAATAGGTACAGTGACAAGATTTCAGAATAATTCGAAGGTACTGTCTTCTGTAAATGAAACAACTTAAGGCTGTTGTTGTTACTCCTTTTTATACTGTCTGTACTTTATATATGTTTTTTGTCTCTCCTGTGTTTTAGATCAGATGAAAAGAAGAGCACCAACTGGAAGCAATTTCCTAAAAAACCATGTAAAAGTCTGCTCAGCACCTTAAAGAAACTGCACCCACAGCTAGCAGCAGGTGAAATAGATAAAATTAATTCTAATTAGTATATAAATGTAACGACTTCCTTCTATCACATGGAGTGAGTGTGGTTTTTTTTTTGTTTGGTTTTTTTTTAGGCTTTTTTTTATGTGAATTCTTAGAATTTAATCTCCCTTTTTAGGCTTTACTCATGGTCATGTCCAGCCTCTCATCCACTAGCACCCCCAAGTCCTTCTTGGCAAAGATCTGTTCATTCCCCAGCCTGTGTTGATACTGGGGATTTCCCCAACTCAGGGTGCAGTACCTTGCACTTGGTCTTGTTAAATCTCATGAGATTCCTATGGGCCCGCTTCTTGAGTTTGTCCAAGTCCCTGTGGATGGCATTCCATTCCTCAGGCATGTCAACAGCATCGTTCAGCTTGGTGCAATCTTCAAACTTGCTAAGGGTACACTCAGTCCCTTTGTCTGTGTTATTGATGGAGATATTAAATACCACAGGCCCTGATATGGACCCCTGAGGGACACCACTTGTCACTGATGTCCATTGTGACTCTGAACTATTCACCACTACCCTCTGGATAGGACTATCCAACCAATTTCTTATCCATCTAACAGTCCACCTGTCAAATCCATCTCTCTCCAATTTAGAGAGAAGGATGTTGGGGGGAACTGTGTCAAAGGACTTACACAATTCTGGAGCCATTCCCTTGTCCACTGATGTAGTCACGCCATCATAGAAGGCAACTGGGTTGGTCAGGCAGGACTTGCTCTTGGTGAAGCTGTGCTGGTGTCTAAAGTCACCTCTTTGTTCTCCATGTGCCTTAGCACAGCTTCTAGGAGGATCTGTTCCATGATCTTCCCAGGCACAGAGGGGAGGCTGACAGTGCAGTAGTTCCCAGGGCCCAGTGCTAGTGAATATCTCAGATAATTACTTTTCTGTCACAATAATGGAGTAGCTAAATTTGACAAAGTATTTTGTCAAAAAAAAAATAAAGACTGACCATCTTCAGCCTAATGTCGTCAACAGATAAGAGCAAATTTCTAACTGACCTAATAGTTTTCAGGTATTGTTTCTTGCTAGCCGTAGATAGGTTTTTTTCAGATAAGGTGATTCAGGGTATGTAACGTTATATTATTATGGGGAGGGAGCCAGTAATCATCTCATAGGTATACCTAAGATAAACAAAATTCGTAAATTACAAAAACAAAAAGTTGTATTAAGAGGTAGGTGTTCTTGTCTTAGTTTTCTATAATTTTTTTTTTTGCAAATAGCCTTTCTTCATCTGTTAGAAAATCTCAACTTTTACCTTTATCAGCAGGGTATATCATTCATTAGGAAATACTTCCTAATTCTAGCCTGAGCACAGCCAGTGGTCTCTGTTAAATAATTTTTCCATTTTGGCAATATTATAATAGCAGTATAACTGTATAACTGTATAATAAATGTTGTAACATTTATTTAAATTTATGTAGAGATATTTTCATTATTATAACTGATATTTTTGTTGTAATAATAAGTGTGGAAATGTCATTTTCAGCAGTATCTGCTGCTGGTTTTTTAAGAGTGCACCACCATTTGGTGCACTGAAATGTTAGGATCTTTGTTGGAAAAGTAGTTTTAGATGTGTGTTCTTCACAACAGGGAAAGCATGGTGTAACGAATGAGTGGCTTAGTTCACTTAAGGAATTAGCGGCAAAGATATCAGCAAAAGCAGGTTTCATATAAATTTGCAAAAACACAACAAAGTTCAGTAACAAGGTTCACTCTATCACTGACTGCATGGATGAAGCATGAAAGGGAAATCAGATTAGAATCAAGGTAGAATGATTGTATGAAAGACTGGGAACAACAAGGGACAAGGATATAAAGACCTAGGGGAGACCCTTCGGTAGAGTCAAGAGTTTCAGAGAGGACCCACTTGCTTTCTAAATTCCTGATGGAGCCTAGGTGTCACTGAATCCAAACTTAGCCTTAGACCAAGGGACTGAGTCCAAACTAAGCCCCAGGTTTGTCTAAAGGCTTTAGCAGCACTTAATTATTGACTGATATAACATTTACAAAGTGATTTAATAGGATTTACTGTAAGCACCACAGTAACTTCATTACAGACCTGAGATAGAAGTATTCATACTTATACTTGCCATTGTGTGTTTAAATCCATTCACAAAGACATGTACACAGACCCAAAGAATTGTACAAAGGTGTATATACCTGTACAATTTTAATGAGGTCTCTTAAAATTCACCTTGAGTTCAGTGAGATACTCAATTCGGATGCCTTGGCAACACTCAATGGATGATGGGTTGAGCTTTGAGGATTAGAGAGTACTAGGGGGTAGCCCAGACCCTGTCAGCAGGTTTCAGTAATGGTCCTCAGAGTATTGCAAACTGGAGAGCTGGTGGTCTCCAAGGCGTCCCACTGAGAAGGAGGTGCCGGTGCAGTCACAGCAGCCCAGGAGAGCTCAGGGGGCCTGTTTTAGGATTAATCTTCATAGTGTCACAAGACGATTATCTTCAGTCATCTGTCAGTCTTCATCCTGTAGACTGAAAACTACTGGAATTTTCCTCAAAAGTCCAGTTATAGTAATATTGTTCTGTTCAAGCTATGATTCAGGCAAGTAGTGTTCCAAGGCTATCTATTAAGCAAGAACTGTTCTTGAGAACAGCCACTGTTTCTGATAAGCTCAAGGGGATCTTAACTGCTCAGGAGCCATTAATCAAGGCCAAGGCCTAAAGAGAATGCCTGAGGAGACTGGAGATAGTATAATAGCCCAAAAGGAGCTGGGTTGGGGCAGGGAATGGAAAAAACCACCACACATGGTACTTTGTGTTTGTGGTGATTTCTTGTTGAAAGATTATATTCATTGGAGTATGAAGTAACATAAACTGAGCTGACATCCTTGTTTCATGTCACAGACTGCTGCATGAGTTAGAAAAATACACTTTTGAGGTAACCTGCCTTTTATATCAGCCAATTCAATTGGAAAATAATCACAGGATTTCTAGTGCTTATCACTTCTGAATATGGGCAAGTAGAAAAAAATTTTTTAATGCTTTGCATTTTTATTAAAGGATCATATGTGTTGCTCATTGCTAGTTCACAGGAAAACTCAAGAAGGCTCTGCAGTGGAAATGACTCCTATAGAGGCAGATTTCTCCTGGCAGAAGAAGATGATAGAACTTGAGATGGAAATCCAGGAAGCTTTTCTCCGTTTCATGGCTTCTATTTTGAAGGGTTACAGAACATTTCTCAAGCCAATCACGCAGGCACCTTCAAATAAAGCAACTGCTGCTGATTCCTTGTTTGATCATCAAGGTGAGGGTGGGGCACATAACACTGGCAGTGTTAGAACTTTAGAGCTGAAGAGCTGCATAACTTTAAAAGGTCAAAGTTGCCTGTGGTTGTACAGTTCTTGGCAGTGTTTAAAATTGCAATTGTTCAAAGTTCAGCTATTCAAAGTTGATTGGAACACACATACACATAGAACTGCAGGTTTACACTAGCTGTGGTACTAGGCAAAGCTTTTTTTTAGTAGCATAATGCCCTCTCATCATGGCATATTCTGCAAGGGCATCTCTTGGGAACAAAAAAATATTTCTCAGTTTGTATGAAGCAAAAATGCTAAAAGCCCAGTAATGAGGAGAGAAGTAATGGTCTTGATGTAAATGGAAAAGTAGTAGAGAATGGGGCAGAGATCAGAAACATAACAAAGCAATAAACAATCATCATCATAGCAAATGTCACTTTCCTCATCACTCTTAACTATTCAGATCTGTTCATGAGTTGAATGCTATATAAAATGTCGCAGGGGCTTTGTATGTGTTGGTATTTTGGGTTTTTGTTTCTTTTTTGGGGTTATTGATTTTTTTTAAATTACTGGATGAGACACTGAGAAGAGATTTTTAGGTAATTATTTGGAGAGTTTTCAATTTTATCAGGCCCATCACCTTTTAGAATAATGTAATTTTTATTTTAGTATTGTTTTAGCTGTTGGATGCTTTTGTACAAGGTTATCTTCTTTTTCTTGCACAATGAATCAACAAATGCAGTGAGGAGGGATTACATGGATGTGATTGCCAAGGATTTTTAGCTGTGTTAAAAAAATAGCTATCAAAAATGCTGTTATTTTGATCTTCCAAATGCAAGTAGGTATAAGTAGTTGTTTTTACTGATAAAGCCAATACTTTATGTATTAGCGCCTTAAGTAATTTATGTTACACTTCATGTGTTAATTTCTTATGGGACTTTTAACTGGTATTTAGTTGTGTGTTCCCTTTTATAACCAGGATTTTTAAAAAGCAGAGACCGTGCCTATACAAAGTTCTACACGCATCTCACCAAAACACAGATATTCAGCCGCTTTATTGAAGAGTGCAGTTTTGTGAGTGACAAGGATACTGGCTTGGCATTTTTTGATGACTGCATAGAAAAGGTGAAGAATGTAGTAATACTACTAAGTAATATTCTTCTGTTCACTTTGTGTTGCTGTCCTGTCTTTTAGTTGAGAAGGTACATCACTTCTACAGGAAGTGGTCGAAGGGATTGGAATTCTTAGTGGTTATTGCTGAGTCACTTTCTTTTTTTCATCTTCTTGCATGGTCATAATTTCTGTGTTGTTGGAGGAAATTTTAATTAAAGGCCTGTAGGATTTCAATCTGTAAGATAATATGAGCATTACCAGTAGCTGACGTTTTAGCAAAATGCCATCTATGTCTTCCTGTTAAATGTTAATTATCCTCCCTCTAATGTGGAATTGCTACCAGTGGTCATCTGTGTTGTTGTTTTTCCCACAATTTCAACTTAAAACATGCCTAGTGCTTCAGATATGGACAGAACTGGTTTATGTGTATAAGTTCCCCTCTCATTACATGCATGTTATAGGAGAAAGATTGCTGTATCGCTTTTTTTCTTTTTTTTTTTTTTTAATGAGGTCACATCAGTATGGTTCTGCTCTAGATAAGTTATGGAGTTTATAGCTTCATCTTTAAAATTCCAAGTTCACAATATGAAAGTTAGAAGCTAGAGAATTTGTATTTATTTTTTAAGGCGTATGTATATATGATTTTTCCTGGGAAGCATCTTCATTTTAATAACAAGTTCTTATAGCCTGAGTCTTTGATTCGGAATTGTTTCTAATCAGATTAATATTTGTAAATGGACAAAAGTTTATTTGCCTTTCCTTTTCCCTGCTAAATGTGGGGTATGCAACTAGAGAATACTTTGTTAATAATTTATTATTACTGCAGGTTGTCATATTGAAAATATCTGCAAAACAAGAGTTTTTCTCAACTAAACTAAATGAAAGCACTTTTCCTTTGATAGATTTAGGATTTTCTATTTAGTAGATAATGTCAGCAGCTTGAAAGCAAGCTGATTACTGAATTCTTTACTGAAGTATTTGAAAAAGAGCTTAATTGCTTCTACAGTAATACGGAAAATCGCTGCTTCATCTTCAATATTTCAGCAAATGACACAGCTTTAATAGAATTATTTAGGATTTTGGTTTTGAGTTGAGAAGAAGCTCTTAATTTTTTTTTCTTTTCCCAGCTCTTTCCAGATAAAGGAACGGAAAAAGGAGAGAAGGTACTTTGCCCATGAAAATGTTTAGGAATATTTGATCATGAAATAAAAATGGAAAGACAAGGCTGTGTACTTGATATTTGAGTAATTAGAACAATTTAATTTATATAATATATATCCGGTCAAATACAGCATATATTAAATATATTTTTGTATATTCTAACATAATTGAAATTTAAAAGGGCACTTTGTTACAAAGCCAAACTCTGTACTTATTGTACAAACTCTGTTTTCAGGTTGATGTAGATTCCATCGAAGATGCACGTTTGATTGAGCTTGATGAGTCACAAAAAAGTGAACACACAGTGTTCATAATGCCACCAGAGCCACCTGCTGATGATGGACAGGACCGAAAATACAGGTACAAGTTAACCAGTTACACAAAGTGAAATTTGAGTGGTTATGGTGTTTAGCAGGGCAGGTGTTCCATGTTGGTGCAAGACCTGCCTTAATGCAGTGTTCAGGAGAACTCTCAGAAAGATATGAACTGCCCAGATTCTGGTAAGTTTCTGAAGCCCTAGAAGTCAGTGTTTTGGATGTGTATATGTGAGGTCATGTGGATTATGGTATTAATTTTTCAATAACTTCTTGCCAACTTTATAGTAATACGTATCTGTATGTATTCAGTGTCTGTCTTCCTTCTTGAGCCATTTGTGTGTACTTTGTAGCAAATGCAGTGCACTTTATTTCATGTTGGGAATTATGAAGGGTGGGTGATGAATCTACCCACTACTACTGATCAGCAGATGATGAACCAAAAGAACAAAACATGTACTCCACTTTTCAGATTTCTTGCATTCAGTCTTTTTCAGCCCTGTGCAGGAAGTGTGGAGTTTCAGACACTCTGGGTATGATTTTTTTCTTCCTGTCTCTCTTGGAGATGATGAGGGTTCTGGTTTTTGCTGTTGTCCTTGTTAATCATCGTCTGTGCTCCCCTGATGTTTATGACATGGTTAGCAGTCTGGTTCTTATTTCCATTGTCTTTGGAGGTTTAATGTCCAAGGCATCTTCTTGTGGTACCTTTGTGAATAAGGCTAAAAGGATCTTGCTGTCTTCTCTTTTTTTCTCCTAGTTCTTTATTCTCGTCTGTCATTATTTTCCATACCAGTTGTCTTTGTATTGCTTTCATGCTATGAGCAGGTATGTGAAAATCTTTTATTTTCTGTTTTTTGTTTTTTTTTTTTTAATCATCTATATAGCTATAAAAACTTCCCGCGACTAGATTTCAAGCTCTTTGACAGGCCACAGGAGCTCAAGCTCTCCTTCAGCAGACACCCGACTGGAAGTAGCATTTCAAATAGTCCAGCACTCATGGCAAAGAGGACAAAACAGGTCAGATGAGTCTCACTGTGTGATCACTGAGAGATACAAACTTTCTTGGTAAAACTGCCATTACCTATTTATACTATAAATTAATGTTGTTAGAGGTTTGATCTCTGTAGCTATTGAGAGTGAACACTTACAAATAAAAGAAACAGAAGAGATAAAAAATTAGCATCTGCAATTGCAGTTTATTGTGAAATGCCTTTTTAAGCTTTAGACTATAACATAAAATTAAATTAAAATGAATGCTACTGCGGGAAAAAATGATTGATCCTGATGCTAGTTTTGGCTTGCAGAGAGTCTTAATTTAATAAGAGTAGTAAAAAGGGATCTTCAGCTGAATGTGTGTCTGTTATTATTAAGTGGCTACTCTTAAGAAGCCAGTATCTGAGTTAGATTTCTAGATTCAAGATGTTATATCTTCTGTCTGCTTTTATGTTTTGTTTCACCCTTACAGGAGATAAAAACAGCCCATAAATTAGCCAAGAAGTATTACGTAAGCCCCTCCCAGTGGGCTAAGTGTCTCTTCAGTCATAGTTACAGCCTGTGGTTTATTTGTCTGCCAGCGTATGTCAGAATTGCACATCCCAAGGTCCAAGCACTGCAACAGGCATATGATGTTCTGATTAAAATGAGGAAAACCGATGTGGAACCACTAGATGAGGCAAGTGCAAATCAAAAAAAAGTTACCATAAATGTGAAATAGAAGACAAGGTGCAAATATGTTGTGTTTCACTGACACCACCAGGTTAAGCAGTCTTATGGTTAGACCTGTGTTCAAGCCACCTTAAAATCATCTCAAGTTGGCTTAACTAGGGCAACTGGAAATTCATTTCCTTTTTCATCCCCAGCGTATTGTCTGCTGAGTCAAGTACTCTAACTCAGTGTTGCTGCTCTTCTCACAGATGACTTCAAGAAGGAAGTTCTTGAATATCCCTGGTTTTCAAATGCAGTTTTAATTAATGCTTTGCAACCTTACTGTAGTGAAGGGATGATGGGTTTGTGTGAGGCATACTATTCTGTCGGTAGTGTCCACAGACACACAGCAGCAAGTTATCATGCTTTTCACTTGGGTGCCTTACCTCCCTCATTTCTCAAATAGAAGAGCTGAGTAGGAAAAAAAAAAAGAGTATGCTCAACAATGTGACTGCTGATGTTATAGCAGGTCCTGTGATTTCCTGTTTAATTTTTGCTCCCTCTTCTGGCTGTGGCATGTTATGGACTAAGTAGTTGTTCTCATGGGGCTTTCCCTTTTACATTAGTAGAAGTTGGAAATCAGAAAAGAGCTTAAGATGTTTCAGAATTCTTGTCCTTAGTGCATTTACGTGTTTCCGTATCTTGTCAGGTCTGTTACAGAGTAGTAATGCAGCTCTGTGGACTGTGGGGTCAGCCTGTTCAGGCTGTGAGAGTCCTTTTTGAAATGAAAAATGCTGGAATACAGCCAAATGCCATCACCTATGGTTATTACAATAAGGTAAGGGACCGTTGTCTTTTGGAGTTGTCACTCCCAATGTCCAGTAACATGTTTTTAAGGATGTTTCTTGCAGCTCTTCACTTGGATTTGCTGATTCTGTTGGTCAAGCAGCCCTTTTGGACATGCTTACAGAATGACTAAATCTACATTATATGGTTTTACACTGTTCAATTTATATTCCCATGCTGTTTGGCTAACCAAAAATTCTATTGAAATATAGATTTATACTGCTTGCATTTGCAAATTTTGGATCTGTCTAGTGCTTCTGTGTCAGATGAATCTATTCTAAGGTGTGTTCTTTGAGATAGCAAGATCCAAGATGGATGGAATTGGGCTAGCTGAAGTAGCCTCCCCCTCTTTTCCTTGCTTCCAAGTTCCTGTAATATCCTGATGAAACTTCATGGTAAACTATATAAAAGAAAAAGAAAAGAGGCGCTGCAGTGGGCTGCTGTTGCTATCAAAATATATAAATAGAACAAAACCCACCTTGTTTAATTAAAGAAATCTTGATCCATTGTTTGGTTTTACTCAGCTATTGTATACTGAGCTGTGGAATAAAAGGAGAGAGCTCTTAAAAATTCAAGTATTTGTCCTACTTTGCATGATTGACAGTAAATGCTTTTTTTTTTTTTATTAGGGAAAAAATAAAGCTTTCACTGTACTCTCTTTTTTTAATGTAACTTTCTTACTGGTTTTGTTATTGCAAAAATGTCTCTTTCTGCAGGCGGTTTTAGAGTCTTCTTGGCCTAGCAGTAACCGCAGTGGCATATTCCTGTGGACAAAGGTACGAAATGTAGTTCATGGCACAGCGCAGTTTAGACAGTGCTTAAAGAAATCAACGCAGAGCCCACGAGTACATGTGATACCAGGTAATAAGTTAGTTGAAATTGATTTATTTCTGGTGAACAAGAGCATGATGATATGCTTTCTGAGGGATTGCAGCTAACATTGTGGCTTTTGAAAGTGGAAAATCTGTCCTTAAATGTATAAAAATTGACATTTGCCAACATGATGCTTGTAACAAGATTAAAATGTCTTTTGCATTCTGAAGAATTAATTGTCTGATTTCTGTTGCCAGAATTTCATATTCTTATTTTATATGTGCAAGCAGAAGTATTTACTGTTGTCTGAAGAGGTTAGATTTGTTTAAAAACCTGAACAATTAAGTCCTCTCTTACTAACCAGCTCTCGTTCATGTCTTTAGCTCTGCAGAGTCCCACGGGTGGAAGTGATGGGGACATGGTGAGCCATGGTAGCGTGGATAGTTCTAATGATGCTAACAGTGGGGAGCACACCCTCTTCGTCAGTGACTTAGTCAGGCTTGATTCCGTTGATAATCACTCTAGCACAGGTACTAGATTCTGCTGGGTTTACTACTAACAGTTCCCCAAAAGGCTAAATTTTCTAGTCTCCTGTTGATTTCCCCTCCACAGCTACTACTTTCCCTTCTTGAGGCTGTAGAGAAGTGTGGAGTTAACTTGTGTAGAAAAAGAAGAACAATATTGTTGAACA
The DNA here is from genome assembly GCA_013397795.1 of Orthonyx spaldingii. Lineage (NCBI taxonomy): Eukaryota > Metazoa > Chordata > Aves > Passeriformes > Orthonychidae > Orthonyx > Orthonyx spaldingii. Next base: position 291,999 of record VZTJ01003629.1, read on the forward strand.
TTCTTCCTTTACTGCACATCATGCTTTAGTTTAGAATGGACCATAGCAGAAATACTGTTACATTAAAATAAATGTTTTGCTGTGGTCTTATGTACTCTGCTTTTTGTGTTAACCTTCAGAAAAGGTATGAAGCCTCTGACATATGAGGCTGTTTAATTTTTGCATGTTGTCATTTATTCATAGAAGTGATAGTCTGTGTCAGTAAAATCTTTCCATGAAAGGAAAGGAGTGATAGTTGGTGAGGTGATTAGAAGGTAACACTTGAAAATGTTTCTCCTTGATGATATCCCAGAAAGGTCTAATTAGCATTTGCAGAATTACTATGTTATGTCAGGTTATAGTAAATTATGCTTTTAAAGGCCATATTCAAGTGTCTTAATAGTAGTTGCTAAACTTTGAAATAAATACAGAAATTATCAGAACCTTGTCATACAGTTTTTAGGAGACACCGTGGGGATGGAAAGGCAGGTGGTAAACTGGTGCAAAACTCCACTTTAAACATAGTGTGCACTCCTCCAGACAAACTGAAGTAAAAAGAGTGCACAGGAAGTTAATAATTTGAGATGGCAAGACAAAATGCATGGTTCTTTGTATCTGCTTTAGTACTGATCACATCCTACTTGTGCAGTCTCAACTAAACTTCCTTTCTGTGTGTACTTCAAAACTTAATGTACAAAATTATTCTTGCACACTCTTCATGTTTTTAATATCTTGAGCCCTTCTGTAAAGAGAACTTTGAGTCTGATTCCTGTGCTTCATCTGATATGTCTGCCTAGATTACTGAACTTCCCTTCTCTCTGCTCTTTGTTGCTCTGCTTTTTGCTCTTTGCTGTCTCTTGGGTGCCGCATTTGTCCTTGGCTATCATGGTGTGGGGTGCAGACTTATGGTGTGAAGCCTTGGATACACGTGTGCAATATTTCTACCCTTGAATGTTACACCTGCAGGTAATTCACCCATTTATTGATAGGGTATTTTCACTTCTGCTCAAGGCAGGGATACTAACATTATTGAAAATATGATAGAGAGAAAATAAGTGCCCAAGAATGCCAGAACTTAATTTTCTATATAAAAAGTTTTTAATATAGTAGCTAAATGTATTCATTGATGGCTGCTCAAATTTTTAATTCCTTCTTACATATTTATTATTTGTTGGTAAAATAAATAGCAGTGAAAATATGCTAGATGAGTTATGTCTGTCACCTGAGTTTTATGGACTTTCCTAACACCTTTCACACTCAGCAGCTTACACTTTGATCTTTCTTGGTACAGTAATGTGTGCTAATAGGTACTCTGAAGTATATAAACAATCCTGTTTAACATTGCTGAGAAATATATCTATATAGTATTTTTGTCTTTTGCACATACAGCAGCACTTCAGATGAAAATAACAGAGAAAAGAGACTTCCTGGATTGTTTCATATGACAAACTTTTTTGATTACTGTAAATTTTTTTTTGAGTGAGTTACAGCTGGCAAGTTTAACTTGTGTAGCAGAGGAATAGACTTTTAAAAAATGTTTACAGTTTTTTTTTTCTATTACAATTTATACTTTGGCATATAGCACAATTTATAGTACAGTTTTTTTTCGGGGCTGTATTCACTGTTAGAAGCTTCCTCAATAATGACTGTGCTTGTCTCAATTTCTTTTGTTAATGCATTTGAGGATTTAGCTTACCCAGCAGTTAAATATTTCATGCTAATGCAATAGGAAAGGAATGAAAGCAGATACAGTGCATTAAAAATAGTTAGTCACCATAGTGTTTCTAGGGGAATAGCTGGTATTTAATATAATCAGAAAAGTAAATTTGGATTGGTGTATTATCGCTGGTGTTATCATCATTGAGTAGATCTGTCCACAAATCAGACATTTTGGAGATCTTACTTTGAACTTTTCTGGAGAAACAACATGTGAAACAAATAAATTTCAGATCCTTTATTTTCTTATTGGAAAACAAATTTAGGAAGGAGAAACAAACTTGAAACGTGTGTTTGTATTTCTTCAAACAGGTGATCAGTCAGACCAGGGTTACAGATCCAAGGATGAACTTTTGAGAGATGGTGAGGATAGTCTTCCTGCGACTGAAACACAAGTAGAGAAAGATATTTCTTCTGACGCTGAAGACTTAATAGGAGGTTAAGTATGCATGTTTATGTTGATGAAGGCTTTTGATAATAAATGTGTTTCATGCATTGGACTACCACATATACCCAACATATTGAATTAATGTTGCCAGGCTCAGAATACAACAGATTTCATATTGCTATATTACTTTTGTGCCCTAAATTATAGCAGTGGAATGCATAGAAGTAGAAATAGCCTTTTGTTAGATTAACTTAATATAGATAGAAAAATTGGACAAATGCTGGGGTACACAGTAGTTTACATTCCATTCCTCTCGTTTATCTGTTTGAAATCTTGACACTTCTTTTTGGCTGTACCTGTTGACATAATAAAAGGCACTACTTTTTCTTATGAACTTTTCCCAGCTATAGACAGTTTTATGGTCATCTCCTGTCTTCTGTTCAAATTTTGCTCATAGTTTTTCTGTATTTTGTTGTTTTCATTACTGAATTTGTTTCCTGTCTGAGTTATGACATCCTTTATGTGAGTTAGGGCTTCTAAAGCTCTCATTGAAGAAATAGCCCTGCATGAAAATCTGTGAACTACTGTTCCTACTCTGGTTAGTTGAAAAAAATACTATGGGGAGAAACTGGCAAACGCTATAACCCTGTGAACAGCTAAGCACTCTCTGCATAATGCTGGCAACTGTAACCTCTCTGGGTATTATTTCCAGGAAATGCTCAGTACCTAGTAGGACTGATCTTTTAGTTTGTTATTACATAAGGGAACAGTTGGAGTTTATATTTTACATACCAGTGCCAATGAAATTGCTAAGTTAAATCTCCTAATGTTCACATTCTTTTTCTTGCAGAGGTTTCTACAGAAAAATCTTCTGAAAAGCAACAGCTGAATACAGAAACTCAGAGTCCAGCTGACCCACCTGCTTGGGGTAACAGCATTGTGAAAGTTCCATCGGGCATTTTTGATAACAGTGGAAGGAAGAGCAGTGGTGGTGAGTCACTGGGTGAAACAGACTTTGCTAAAGTCCTGATCTTGTTCTGCTGCAGTGCAGTCTGTTTCATGTTATGAAAAGAAACAAAAACTTCTTTTCGAACTGTGGATGTCTAGCACAATGTTTGCTTTCCACCATTATCCTGTGCAGGTGACATAGAAGGAACCTCTGGAATCTAAGGTTGAAAATCACTGTTCTGTAGATAGAAATCAAGATTTTCGTTGCCCCACACTGAGAGTGTTTCAGTAATATACTAGAAAACAAAGAGAAATGTTGTCTCCACTCTTGATTTTGTCATCTAAACCTTGCTGATCTTGACAAGTCTCTGTTCCTGCAGCTTACATTGCCAATCTATAATGCAGGAACAATGTGCGTTGTCTTTGCACTGTACAAAATTTATTTACTTATCTCGAGATTTGTGGTGAGTAAGATTTATGGATATATAAATGCAAAATTTTGGGGATCAAATTTTTTTTTTCTGCCTTTGTGTCTGTCTTTTACTAAGACAACGTAGTCCAGCTTCAGTGTAGCTTGATAGCAAAGAATTCTCAGGTAAGAAGTTGCCTGGAATATTTCTGGCAATTATGAGAACTGATGGCTAGCCAAGAAGCAGCACTGATGTGAGACTCAAACATCCTCCAGCAGGTGGATGTAGTACAACACGTCTTCTCTTGGGGTCCCAATATAGTACAATTTCCATACTTAGAGATGTTTTCACCTAGCTGACACAGCTATCTAGGCAGTAAATATTCCCAATTACCTTGAGGAAATAGGAATATTTATAAGATTAGTTTATATCTTCCACATGCTAAACTTAATTAGCATTTTCTAAATATACAGCTGTGTCATAAATGAAATAATGCATCTCTATTGGGCAGACACACATGATTGGTTTTTTCAGAATCAGAATGAACTATGGAGTTTGATGTTTAAATCTGTTTAAATAGCTCTTGGGGAAGAAAAAAACTGAAAACTAACCAGAGCAATTTTTACTTACAACTGTAGTTTCCTTTATTTCCTACTCTTACTCTCTGGCTGTTGGCACAGGGAGATAAGGACGAAGCTATAAACAGCTTTGACTCCAAAGGATAGGTGGGTTTTGATCTGCAGGATGCCTTTGCAGCCAGTGAAATAACATGTTAATGCTAGTGTGACTTCTTAGTGGGCATCTTGAGACTGTGGTATTCCCAGTCTTCTCTATGTAAGGAGATTAAGGAGATTTCACATGATTTCAGGAAATAAATGTTTTTGGTGGCTATGGATACCATATTATTAATGCATTTTCTCTTTTAGAAACTGTTTCTAGCTCATTGTTCATAACTCAGGATTCAGTCGAAGATGTAGTCTTTGGTAATGTTTCTCCTAAGAAAACAAGTGAGAAAAGACAGAAGAGACAAAAACTGTTTTCAGAGAGAAGCTGCAGTTTCAGCAGTGAAAGCAGAGCTGGAATGCTGCTGAAAAAAGGCAGCTTGGACTTGAATTCTAAAGAAATAGCAATAATGATGGGAGCAGATGCCAAGATCCTAACAGCAGCTTTATCTGGGGCCAAAACTTCACCCTGTCATATGAATAAATCCCACGACTTTGAAAATATCCCTAACCAGCAGGTTTCTGACATAAGTGGCATTTGGAGTTGTGTGACTGAGAGCGATTGGGACCTAGAGCATAGGTCTTCACCAGTGCTGGAAGAACCTGGGGAAGGGCAGGAGCATCTTGAGAATGGAAGAGATGGAAACATGACCACAGTGGAAGACATGAATCCTGAACAGTCAGCTGAGTCTAAAAACCAGAAACCAGAATCCAAAGATGCAACTGCTAAAAGAAATAGCTTTTATGGAGTGGTTAAGCCTATTGAAAGGGAAGATGTTGAAGTAGGCTTGGACCCTTTGTCTTTGCTAGCTACTGACAGCATGCAACCAGGTTATCCAGAACCTGGGGAAAAGCTGATGTCACCAGTTGCAGCACGTAATTTGGCAGATGAAATAGAGAGCTATATGAATTTGAAGAACCCATTGGGTAGTAAGTTTCCCAGCATGGAACTGCACAAGCAGGATAAGGACGCAGAAGCTTCTGGTACACTTGGCCACTCCCAAGAAAGGAGGTCGAGCTTGCCTTTGGATCCCATCCTGCCATCCCCCAAGTGTTATGAAAATCGAAGAAGTCCTTCTGTCTCCAGATCCAAAACGTTCACTGGACGATCAAAGCAACAAACCCTTCCACAAGTTCAAAAGGAGCGGTCTTCATCTTTGACAGGACTGGGTCGTTCTTCTCCACATGGCTCATTAGGAACTGTTGTAACAACTTTATCCAATCTGAAGTTAGACAATATACTCTCTGGACCAAAAATGGATGTTTTGAAATCAGGCATGAAGCAGGCTGCCAATGTGGCCAGTAAGATGTGGGGAGTTGTAACCTCAGCATATAGTTACTCAGACGATGAGGTAGGTGTTTTTCAATATGAAACATTTGGGGACACAAAGTTAGAGGGGTAACTTCTGTGTCCAGGATATTGCTTCTCTAGGTGGTGTTTTTTATTAAGTATTGACTCTTATTAGCTAATAAAAATTACACTTTATCTATGGTGTTTTTCCTTACCATTAAGAAAAGACTTTTGAGACCAAAGTAAATTAGATGGTCTTGATGCAGTAAGTTTTGGCTTTTTGTTCTCAACATTCCCCCCATTTATTTATGTATCTTTTTATGTGTAAAGAAACTGAACTAAGAAACCCTAGTAAGTACAAATTAATGTCACCGTAAATGATGCCATACTGCCTTGTCTTACTTTAGAAAACTAGATTGTGAAAATAAATTACAAACCCAGGAAATCAGGTTGGTGAGGGTTAAAGTTGGAAGTAGTAATGTACGGCCTGAGATCTAGTAAATTTACTTGTCAGTAATTTGGAAACTAAACATTATGTTTCTTCTGTGACTAACAGAGTCTTTTTCAGAGTAAAACATTTCAGACTATAATGACAAGAATGAAAGAGGATATAGAGGGATGAATATTGTAACTTCCTCTTTTCTATATGTCTTGTTATTGTGCCTTCAAACACAGTTTTCTCAGTTAGAAAGGCCTCTGCTTGATCCAGTTAGTCCCTCAATCTGGTGTTTGGTTTTAAGGATCTTTTGTCTTTCCTCTTTAGGCTGTTAAGATAGCTTCTTGTTGCCTTTCTTAAATTTTTATTTTTTTACCAGCCTTCATAAAAGGTGGAGAAGGGGAAGACAGCTTTGATTTTATTTCTATGTGAAACAAATTTAACTGATGTTACTAATAGGGTCTCTAACACTAAATGAATAAATAAATAAATAAATAAAAATTCTTATTTTTTTAAATCAGATGATACCTGTGACAATGAAATCTCACTGCCTTGCTGTCTTTGCTGAGATTTTTTCCTGATCTGTGTTTTCTTCTTTGCCTTTCTATTAGACTGACTTGTTGCATGAAATTTTATTTAATGGCACATAATTCCAAGGATGTGGCTTATTTTACTTTTCTTCAAGCATCCTTTCATTCTCTCCTATTTTATTTATTTAACTTACCTTTTTTTAATATCCTAATTATTGTACTTTGTTGCATCTTATGTTTTGGTGACTGAATTTTTGCTGCATTATTTCAGCTGGTATGTTTCCTTCTTATCTTCAATTCTGAAAATATGACTTTAACTTGAACATTTTTTCTGGTCATTACTTCATTTTGTGTAATGTCTGACAAATCACAGTTCTGCATCATTTTTCCTCTCTCTCTTGTAATGAAGAAATTTCTATGCCTATTGTTTTGTCACTCAGTTTGTCAGTTTTTTAATATCCTGCTTTGTCTAGTATCTGCACTTTTTGAGGCTACATAGATTTATCTTAACATGTAATGATTTTTTTACATCAGGATTTATCTTAATCTGCTAGTTTAATTGTTTATTCTTTAGGCTAAAGATGGAAGTCAAATAATGGAGGTGGAAGTACTGAAAAATGCTACTTTTTCTTCTTGCATTAAAGGAAGAAAGCCATCGATCAGACTGTAACTTCCCTGTGGGTTTTGAACATAATATTTTAGGAGATAATCTGTTGTCAAGGACTGGAGTCCCAGGCCTACTTACAGATGAGCTTGCACAAAGCACTACTAGTCTTGGCAGTAGCAGCAGCGGTGGAGATGTAGGAAGACAGCATTACAGTGCAGGTGAGATTACTTGGTTTTGTTTTCCCCTGATAACTTGATTATAATGCAACAAACAGGGAAAACTGTTGTATGTGAAATGACTCGAAACAGTGGAACCTGTGATAATGTGAAATTATTTCAAGCTCTTAAGAGAATTACAAGCAAATTTTTGCTTGCATTCTATACTCTTCCCTTGCGCTAGCAAGTAGCTAATGCTTCTCTCTTCATTGAATATATAAAAAGCTGATACAATATGCAGGAGTTTAACCATAAAAATACTTCCTGTGTATGTGATATGAAGATTCCTAACTAGTTACAGCAAGGAACACCTGCTCATTCATGTAAAGTTGTAAGACCCTGGAAGTATTAACAGTGAAATATTAATACAGAAAAACTGACAATTTGAGAACTGCAGATAGTTGCATAACTAACAGAGACCAATCATTTGAGGGAGGAAAGAAGCAAACCAACCAAAACCAAACCAAGAGAATAACCCCGTAGTTCCATGTGCACAAAAAACCTATAGCAATACACACTAAAAGTTCTTCATCTTTACCGTAGAATAGGAGGTGTTGGATACATACTTGATTTGAACTTACATAGGTAAATAGTTGATGTCTGTAAGCCTATTGCAAATTGTCTTTCCCTCCCCCACTGCCAGATGTAAAACTGGATTAAATAAATCTAGTAATTTTCAGTTCAGATTTGATTCAGTTACATTTGATTCTTGTTTTGAGAAAAAAGATGTGCTTCTGAACCAGCTGTGGGGTTGGTTTAGGCCTCTTTGAAATACAGTTCTTCAATGATTCAAATATTGTAAAGCCATCTGCATCAATAGAGGAAGAACTGTCTTGTCATACTAGAGATAAGGTGGCCCTGTCTCGCAAAATCTTGACAAGATATCTTCTAGTTCCAGTTAGTTAGGAGGGTTATAAGAACTAACTATAAAGAGTGATAGCCAACAAGGTATGTAAAATTTGTTCACAAACATAATCTTGAGGTGAAAAAAAAGGAGCCTTCTTTATGATGAGGGGATACTGGTGGGGATCTTTTGAATAGAAAAATTTTGCCTTTTAGAAGTGATTCCAGCCATTTCTTTCTGGTGAATATATTCCAACTCCTCTTCCCCTTTTCCTGGATGAGGCTCAGAACCATAAAGCCTAGCATTACCAAAGAAGCAATATTTGGTTTAGTGCAGTGTTAATCAGGGAAAACCCAAGTGCAGTAATTGCATTTTTGGTATCTTACGCCTCACCTGGTGCTGTCCTTATGTTTGCTATCTACATATGAATGTATTATTTGAGAAATCATGACAAACTTTTTAGAGTTGGTCAATATACATTGAGCAATAAAATTTCTCTTTGCCAGTCTGTTTTTTGTTTGTGTTTTTCTTTTACTAATCTGTGATATATTGTGTTAGAAAAATAACCTTGAAGTGTTAATCACAAACATTGTATTTATCGATATTGTAATTATAATGTCAGTGAGTTACAGATACACATATCTTTGGAGATCTTTTGGTACAATTTTCTTGCCTTGGTTGAACAGCCGTTATTTTCTTTGGGAAGGGATTAGTTATTCTTTGCTTCAATACAAAACTCAGATGACTCTTTTTGAACTCTTTTTGTACAGGTGAAGTTTCATTCCCAAAAAGTATGAAAGTTCTAGATTCTGAGAAATCAGAGCACAGCTCTTCACATAATACCAGTTTATCCAGCATTTTCCAGAACTATGCAATGGAGGTAAGATTAATAAACTCATAGATGAAAGCTATAATTAGTCAATATTACTGTATGCATTAATTACCTAGTTAGTTGCATTGTGGTTGCTTTTCTCAAAACAATTTTTTCCTTGTTTCTGCTGCAGAGATGCGTAATGCTTGGAGTGTGACAGCAGCTTTAAAAAAGAAAAGCGTCTTAAATACTTCTATACATCCCTCATATATATAGAGAAAGAGATGTTGACAGCAGGGTCAGAACTTGAAGAGAAAGAACTTAGAGATGAAACAGGATCTTTTGTGGGGTTTTAATTTTTTTTTCTTATGAAAATTGTGTTGTTACTAAATAATTGTGATGACCACAGCTGGCAACAAAGCCCTCACACAGGTATTTGTTTACTCCCCTCGCAATGGAGGAGAGAATTAAAAGGGCAGAAGAAAAAAGCTTGAGGATTGAGATAAAGACAATTTAATAAGTGAATTGTGGGGGAAAAATAAAAAAGGACGCACAACCAAAAAAGAATGTAATGCAGAGATCAGTCCGTATCCTGACACCTCAAGAAAGAGCTACCTTGGAAAAACACAGAGAGTATTATCTCTGAGCATGATGTTATACAGTATCATTTTGCTCAACTGAGGTCAGCTGTCCTGGCTGTGTCCTCTCACAGCCTCCTGGCTGGGTTGGGCACATGATGAAAAAAGTCCATGATGATGTATAAAGCCCTGTGCATCAACAAGTAAAACATTGGAGTGTTATCAATTAACATAGAACTGGTTACCAGTCTGAAACACAGGACTATAAAGAATACTAACAAGAAAATTAACTCTATCCCAGCCAAACCCAATGAAATAATGTTTTAGTATGCTTCTCTGTTTCAGTTATTACCTGTAGATGCTTTCAGATTTCAGATATGTAGGCAATGGTCACTCTTTGCCTTGGTTGCATTTCTTTCAGCTGCAGAGTTATTTTGCTGGGTCCTATGTTATTTTCATTTGTGTTTGATGTTCTGGACATCTAGGCTTGTCAATCTTTTGCACTGCATTATATAAAGAGCATAGCATAGTAAAATATCTAAATTATATTAGCTCTAAAATTATTAGAAGCTGTGTTTGATGCTGGTTTTTTTGGGTTTTTCTCCCATGTGAGTGAAACAATGAAGTAAGAGGAACAAGGTCTGTAGTCCATTCTTCACTTAGTACAGGACTAATTTTACCATCTTTTCTCCAGTTCTGTATCTAGTTTAATGGTGAGACTTTAATTAGGTAAAGACCCAACTTTCTGGTTGCTCCACTTGTACTGGATTTGCATGACAAAGATTTGGTAGCCTTGGAGCTGCAGGGGTGGCTTCTCTGAGAAGCTGCCAGAACTTTCCCCCATGTCCAACAGAGCCAATGCCAGCCAGCTCCAGGATAGACCCATCATTGGCCAAGGCCAAGCTTGTCAGTGACAGTGGCAGCAATGCTGGGATAGTGTATTTGAGAAGGAGAAAAAATGCTGTACAATAGCAGCTGCAGGAGAGAAGTGAAAATACGTGACAGAAACACCTCTGCAGATACCCAGGTTGGTGCAGATGGAGAGAGAGGAGGTGCTCCAGGCACCAGAGCAGAGATTCAGCTGCAGCCTGTGGTGAAGACCGCAGAGAGGCAGCTGTGCCCCTGCAGATGTCACCCTACGCCATCTACTAGAGCAGGTGGATGCCCAAAGGAGGCTGACCCTGTAGACAGGAGGCAGTGCTCCTGGCAGCACCTGTGACCCCATGGGGAGAGGAGCCTGGGTTGGCACAGGTTTGCTTGGCAGGACTGCAGGGCAGGACCCTGCAGGAGACCCACGCTGGAGCAGCTAGTGAAGAATGGAAGCCCGTGGGAAGGGCTCATGTTGAAGGAGTTTGTGTAGGACTGTGTCCTATGGGAGGGAACCCACACTGGAGCATGGTGACTGTGAGGAGGAAGGAACGTCAAAAGAAACATGGGATGAACTGACCACAATCCCCATTCCCATGTGCCACTTCAGGGGAGGAGGTGGAGAAGTCAGAAATTAACGTCAAGCCTGGGAAGAAGGCTTGAGTGGAGGGAAAGTGTTTTAAAATTTGGGGGTTATTTCTTGTTACCCTACTTGAACTTTTAATTGGCAGTAAATCCAGTTAATTTCCTCTCGTCAAGTCTGTCTTGCCTGTGACAGTAATTGCTGAGTGATCTCCTTGTCCCTATCGTGACTCACACCCTTTTGTCATATTTTTCTTCCCCTATTCCCTTAAAGAGGGAGTTTGATAAAGTGGCTTTGGTGAGCACCTGACATTCAGCCAGACTCAACACACCACACTATTATAAAGGTTTCTTTTGTGTTTGATTGGTTTTGTGGGATTTTTTTCCCCTTTTTGGACAAGTAGACATGCATTTACTTATACAATTCAAAACAATATGTATATGCTGAAGTCTTCATAGAAGCAAGCAATTGCAAATGCTAAATTTTGCCTTTTAGGGTAGCGCTTCTTCCATGTCAAAAATAAATTACTAATATCTTCATTTCATAGGTAAACATTAATGTGGATGAGATAATTCCGAGTATGGTGAGAAAGAAGTGGTGAACTCATTTCTCCCCATTGGCATTCTGATACTGTTAAACTTTTATGGGTACTAAAACTATAAAAAAGCAATTGTAAAAGGACCATGATAATATTAATTCTTTGCTGTTCTAGGTCTTAATGTCAAGCTGCTCTCAATGCAGAGCTTGTGGTGCTTTGGTTTACGATGAAGAAATTATGGCTGGGTGGACAGCAGACGATTCAAACTTGAACACTACCTGCCCTTTCTGTAAAAGTACCTTCCTTCCTTTGCTTAATGTTGAATTTAAAGACCTTCGTGGCTCTGCAAGGTCAGTGCATTTTATAGATACTCTCTTTCTGTCTTTGTACCTGTGCATGGTTATGTTTTTCCACAAGAGAATCTTCAATATCTCTCCCAGTCTAGATGTACACAAGAATGTCACTGTCTATTGGATGGCTGTGATTGTACTGAAGGAAATTATAAGTCATGTAAACTGTTGAGTTGGACTGTAAACCAGGCAAAACCCAAAGAACTGATTTCCTTTTATCACTTTTTCCTTTTGATATTTTCTTTGTAAGCATAACTGTATGGAAGGTGTAAGCCTGTTTTCATTTTGTTTTGATTTTAAAACAAAGCCTATGGACCTGAGACTTCATAAAAGCATATGAATAAGTTTTTAAATCTGTCAGCAAAGAATTTTTCCCAGATCAAATTTGCTAGCAGCTTTTAGTTCCAGATGCTCCACCTTATTGTTTCTCCAGTTTAAGTTTCTCTGCTTACTGTTTTTACCTCTTTTTGTTGGACCATGAAAAATGGAACTTAAGTGCCAGTTCTCACTGTAGAGGTTATTGTTGTGAAACAGAGGTTCCACTAGTGTTCGCTAAATGCAGGAATTGAACATCTGTGGCAACTGTAGAGTGTGTACCTAAGAGACTTAGCAAAGGGAGACACATTTATGGTGTCATGTGCTTATAACAGCGCATGATCACATAGTCTGTAATGTCACATTACAATAGCAACCATTTTCAGTGATGTGGGAGCTATTAATACACTGTTGCTGATTTGGAACCTTGACAAACTGTCACTTGTAATGATTTATGTCCAGTGTAGAATATCTTCATTTGCAGATCAAATTTCTCTGTGTGTTAATTTACTCTGCCTGTATAAGTTGCAGGGGTGAGAGTAGGATGAATTTTATGTCCTGTTGTCAAGTTTTTTAATGTTGTGTTTCCTTCTTTTGCTACTTGTGGAAAGCAAATGTAGAAAATAATAACTTTATGATTTTATGCTTATATCTTTACCTTTGTATTTTTCTCCCTCCCATTCATGTTGTAACTTTAGCTTTTTCCTGAAGCAAAGTACCTCAGGAGATAGTTTACAGAGTAGTATCCTTCCATTAACCACGGATCCTCTGGAGCAGAAACTATTGACCAGTCCAGCCGTTGCTGACTTGATCAGTTTTTCAGATAACCTGCAGTCCAGCCACACCATAGCTGAAGAAACGAACTCTGCAGCTGAGCAGGGGTAGGTAAAACACAATTGTTAGTTCTATCAGAAGTGCATCAGTACTTCCACACTTACAAGGGTGAGGTTGGCTTTTATACCAAATATGTAGTACAGTTGAGAATCATCTCTTTCCTCTCACTCTTTTTGCATATTTTAAGCATACTTTTATCAGTTTGAAGTAAATTCATTCCACCAAGTGAGTAAGTTGTAGAGATACAGCTATAGAGATAAAACTTCATATTCATCAGCAGATGAATGAAGTGATCAGTAGGTTAAACGTTTACTCAGTATGGTTAAAACCCAAACACCTTTTAAACTCACACAGATATTCAAACATTTCTTCTCCTTTCCTTGTATGTATGATTTAACAAGAAGGACAACGCATTATGGGGAAAAAAAGTCCATTTACTGGAACACTTTGTTTGAGAGAAAGCTCTGGAAGCACTTAAGACGTACTGAGCGTGTGTCCTATGACAAACAAAACCTATGTAAAAACTGAAACTCTGAAAAACAATACCACTTTTGAAACAGTTTGAGGGGAGAAAAGCATTAAGGGGAAGGTGTCACAATGGACAAGGGAAAAACTGAAATAATGCTGCTGTGAATTGTGACCTTTTTGCTGGGATTGGTTACATTTTGTTGTAATTGTTTGGGGGTTTTTTAATCATTCATTATTCGATTTGAACTTCTGGAGTATTAGTGCCTGAGAGTAATGAGCTAATGCCTGTCAGACAACTAAAATTTATATCAGTACAATTGCAGTTAGTCTTAATACACTAAAAATTAAAGGTGGTATTGCTTATGTTAATGTCTTAATTTTGATGACATACATTTTTAACTAAAGTAAAATTTAGGACTGAATGTCACCTGTAAATAATCTCTTCTCTGTCTGCAGATTATACAGACGCAGACACTTTCTGTTTCACTTTGTTTGTTCTTCAATATTGTAATTGAAGTTGTAGTTTTACCCATTATAACTATAAGAAGAACAAAGTGAATATTCCCAGATCTGCAAATGGCTTGATTGCATGCATTAGATCTGACAAGCCTGAGTTTACTTAAATTAGCTTGCTGGATGATTTTGACACTAATTTTTTTTTTATTACTTCAGCATGCAATTTTAAAATTTCTTTATATTGTTGTTCTGTTTATGATACTTAGAACACAAAGGGAAGAGGAAGTAAAGGTGGGCATAACCAAAAGAAGATAATCTTCATAGATTGGCAAAACTGTAGATTGCTGTTTTTCTAAGCAAGGTAAAGCTGTACCAGAGCAGTACCTGTACAGAACTGCCATGCTTTCAGATTCACGTCTTAGGTTATACCTAGCTGCTTTTCTGGAGGGACGTTTATGCTGGTCTGAGAGGCATTTTGTTCTATGTTCCCTAAACAATGGAGCTAACTGGAAAAATACAATTTCTTATTAATAGAGAAAATTGGTTTGGGATCTTTACTTGGCAGCCTTTCTCTGCTTCCTTCTTGTTGCCATAGAAATACTGAATAGTTTCATATTAGCATATTTTCCTCTAAAATTCACACAGTGATGTGGCAGAAGAACAGACTACAGATCCCACAACCATGAAGACACATGCCAATAATCCACCAAAAAGGGGAGTGTCCTTGACTCGGAGCCACAGTGTTGGAGGTCCACTGCAAAACATTGATCTTTCCCAGAGACCGTCTCATGGTATTTCAACAGTTAGTCTTCCAAATAGTTTGCAGGAAGCTGTGGTAAGTCTAGAATCTGCATATTCATTTGAGAGAAAAATATTGAACTTAATGATATTCTTACTTCACTTAATGAACTTAATAATATTCTACTCCTGGCATTCTTGTCCATTTGGGGAATCAGAATGGCCAAGCATATTTTCACCTTCTTACGACTGAAAAAAATCTTAGTTCATTTAATGTAAAATTGTTTTTCCAATACTTTGTGCAAACAGTTTTGCTTAATTTGAAATGCCCTCTTCTAACAGAATGAAGCTAGTGTTTGTCTTTCTAAAACTGGAAGTTCAATAGTAAAGCAACTCTTACAGCAGACTAAACACAATAGTGCAACACATTGCAAGAATGAAAGTTTGTTCCATTTCTGTGCATTTACTTACACTCCTACTGTATATTCTGTTAGGGTTACTTGTTGAGTGGAAGGGAGAAGGTAAGAGAGGGTATTGAGACTCTTACCTTGTGAAACAGTGTTTCTCCTCTCTCTTGGTGCTTGTTATTTTCCAGAAGCTGCCTTAACATGTGAACTTATTATTCAGTTCCACAGGTGATATAATTACTGACATTTCTCTTCAATTTCCATTGCTGCAGGCTTGGTACTGGCTACCAGCTTGGAGAGCTTGAAACTGCACAATCAGGAACAAGTTCTAACAAATTAGCATTTTTTTATTGTTCACATAATAGAGAAAGCCTAGGTGATTGCTCTTTAGAGTTAAGAGCTCCCCAACAGTCAAAACTACTGATGCTGTTAAAGTTGTTGTGTGTTCAGTAATTTCAGAGGCTTCTTCCAAACATCAAAAGAAACTCTGCAATGAAGGTTTCCAGGGCAAGTAATCCTGTAAAGTATTTCTGGAGAAAAAAATCTTTTTTGATTTAGTAAAAAACAAACACAAAAGCAAAAGCAAAACCAAGCAAACCCCTCAACAAACAAACAAACAAAACCTAAAAAACAACCCCCAAAGTAAACAAAACTAAAAAACCAAAACCTTTTTTTTTTTTTTTTGCCTTTTGTTCTTAGGATCCTTTAATAAAACGACCTAACCCTGCCCCTGTATCCGTACCCTATTTGAGCCCTTTGGTACTGCATAAGGAACTTGAATCACTGTTGGAGAATGAGGGAGAGCAAGTAATTCATACATCCAAATTCATCAATCAACACCCCATAATCTTCTGGAATCTAGTCTGGTATTTCCGACGGTTGGATCTGCCTAGCAATTTACCTGGACTCATTCTGACATCTGAACACTGCAATGATGGAATGCAGGTAAATGGCTTCCTCATGTTAGAATGGCAGGTATTACAGTGAGTTAAGCTGGAGAGTTTAAGTCAAAAAAAACTGGGAAGTAATTCCTGAATAGCTGAATATAAGTTATTGGGTTTTTATAATACAAGTAGATAGGTTTGTTTTCAACAAGGATTCTTGAAGGGAGATTTGTGAAAACAGTCTTCAAATGCTAGTCGAGATGGTCTCTTTTAAAAAGCCAGAGAGTAAGATTCGTTAATGAATAGGAAGGAAGGAAACAAGATGTGTCTGTGAAGAACTCAAAAATTGTAATATATTGCAAAACACACAGACTGAGTTGCATACTTGAGTTTATAATCTTTAAAGTTATTGGATAGTGGTTTTTGTTCTCTTCCAATAATAGGTTTTGCTATTCAAATTCCACTGAGTTCCATTACTACATGACTAGAACAAAAGAATGTAGAACACATCTATCTTTTGAGTATTTTGCCTTTCTAATATAAAGGAGTAGATTGAAATCAATAAAATTTTTATATGTAGATACAAACACAAATTAAAATTAAGTATGTATTTGTACATGATGCATGCAAAAAAGAGTAGTGTTTTCCTATTTACTTGTACACACTTCAGCTTTAAAATTCTTTCCCTCAATTCAAATAAAGTAAAGAAAACCTTCTTTGTTTGCAAAATTAGTGAAAGAGCAGGATTTTTAAATAATGTAACACTGTAGTGGTGTTTTTAAAACTTTTTCCCTTTCCTCATGTTTTTTAGCTTCCTTTGACATCTCTTGCTCAAGATAGCAAGCTAGTATACATCCATCTTCTGTGGGACAATATTAACCTCCACCAAGAGCCAGGGGAGCCCCTGTATCTGTCTTGGAGAAATCTCAGTAAGTAAAACAAATGCTACAAAAAACAGAGAGAGCAGAGATTATGGAAAGATACAATTTTTTCATAGTGGCTGAAGTGTACACAGCCCATCAATTTGCAATATTTTTTTAGTGTGTGAAGCATCTGCCATTCCTTCAGTACTTCATATAGTCTGGGTATCAAATTAGTTATGAAAAGAAGTTTAATCTGCTCATCATATGTCATACATTTACAGGGTGGGAGGAATTGCTGACTGGTCTAGATATGGTGCTAAATAAGCCTCACTTGAATGTTTCACTGCACTATCTGGTAATAGCGATGCAGGCATGTACAAGAAGGCTGTATTACAAAATCGTATCTTGTACGTCTGTAAATGAATGAAACATCACAAGTCCCATTAATAGGTACATTTGGCACCCCTCTTGACTGTCAAAAAGTAAGATCAAAGAAAGCCTTGTCTAGCATAAAAACAGGCAGACTGGTTATAGGAGCTTAAGGATTTCCTTACTTCTGATCATCAAAAAACCTTTGTTGACCTAAACTTCTGAGCCCATGTTTTAACTTTTTAAAACTATGCTAAAAACTATGTAGTGTGCTAATTTTGGTTCTAAGGTATTAAAAAGGCTTTGTTGAAAAATGTCCTGAAAATAAAGACACTGATCAGAAAATTACAGTCAAGAGCACAGAACAACATGTGGTATTTCCCTCAGATTCTACAAACCATATTGATGTAACCATAATAGATGAAAAGCATCCCCAAATCATCTAGCCGTGAATGAAGATACATAAATATATATATATTTATGTAAATAAAGGAGCAAAAGGCCTGTTTTAGATGTGGAAGAAAAGAGTAGCTTTGTAGACAGTCTTATAGCAGTGTCCGAAGATATTTTGAAAACACAAAATTACGTTTGTAAAGCATCATATATGTTAATTTTACAAAAATGTCATTTTGGTGTGGTGAAGATTACTAGGCTTGGTCTGCATTTCATTTACACACCATGTGCTCCCTGCCTAATCTGTAAACTTCTTTGCCAGTACATAGACTCACGATTCCCTCATGAATCACTATTGTCCAGAAAATACGAGTTCAGTATTATTCTGAATGTGCCATTTTAAGTAACAAATCATCATGACAAATGTCTTGATCATTTTCTTTCCTGTTTTATTCAACTGTGCATTATCTATTTCAATATGTATCCCAAAGTTTCCACTTACTCGTAGGTGGCTTTTAAGAAGGTCTTTGATGAGAAAAGTTTCTTTGCTAGGAACAGTGACACTTGTATTTTATTTCTTTTCCCTTGTGTAACAATAATCTCCTTGCAGTGAACCTAATTTTTAAGTACAACAATAAATCTGAGCTAACCAACCATTACAGGAGACATCTGATGCTGGGTACTCTTCAGTGTTTTGTATTTCTCTGTCATGTGGGACCTCTTGCACATGGGTGCTTGATGCATCTTATCACTTTTGGGTAAAATTTCTTGAGTGCAGTCTCTAAGCACAGTCCTTCCATTATAACAAATTTCTGTAGATTGAGTATAAGTTCTCTGTGTATCTCACTTCTGGAAATACTTCTGCTTATTAAAGTGAAAAAAAAATCTTTACTACTTTAATAGTCTGTACGGTTGCACTTCCCAGATTCTTCTGAAAAGAAACCCTCCACACTGGCAGAAGATCACCAGGCAACAAACACTTTGTTAGAGAACATCAAACTAAGTATTCAACACAATGATGTTATTAAACCGATCAACCTCCTCCTACAGCAAGTTAAGCCAGATGTGAAACGACAGAGGTAAAGGGATAATCTCTTCTTAGTTTTTCATCACTGAAAATTAAATAAGATCAGACTGTGTACATTTCATAGTGATAATTTCATAAGGACCTCTGGAGAATATTCAGTTTCATTTGTGTTCACCAAAAACCTCATAAATTTTTTATGTCCATGTTTACAAACAGATGCACTCTGTATTCAGATCCATAGTTCATCCAGATCCAATGGATGAATGTGATTCTTTAATAAAAATGGACATTTTACAATAAGTAAGAAAAATGCAGGTATTCGTTACACAGATTTTGATGTTGCTCCAGATCTAGCAAATTGATAAATACAAGTGTGTAGCAAGCATCCTTTTGCAGTGTGTGGAATATTCTCCGTAGTTATGTCTTTTGAAATTCTAGCATCCTGGAGGACTGGCTATGAAAAATGGATGAAGCATGATCCACAAAGAGAGGGAGATGTGTAAATAATTCTTGTATGGTACATTTTGTAACCTGTGCTGCAATTCAAGGAAGGCTTTGTACAAAAGCACAGGCTCTGAAGTAAATTACAGTGGATACAAAGTGTATTTGAAGTCTGTCATGCTAAGTCATCTTGATTTCTGTATTTTGTAGTTACTAAGAAGAAACAGAAACTGATCTGCCTAGAGAAGCATCTTTAAGACTTCCACAAGGGGAAAAAATAATATCTGATTATTTAGCAATATCTATTTCTGAGATCGACCGTGACATGCTGAAACAAAAACCGAAAGTATAGGTGATCTGAGAGAAACCCACACCCACACAGTGCTTCATGGTCAGGCAGGAATGAATTAATAATAGATAAAAAAATGGTGGTTAATTTAATATTTCTTGTTTGTTTGGCATTTCTATGGCAGAGGAATTTTTCATAGAAAATGTAACTACTAGGATCTGGCAGTAATATGGCTTTCTGCATTAAGTAAAAGTAAGGCATTGGAAAACCTTAAGCTAGTAGTCATGTAGGTTGGTCACTTTCTTCACAAGCAAAGTTAACAGAACACTTGCAGAAACTACATAATGGAAGTCTTCAATATTGACTTTGTAAACAGGAGAGTTGGTGCTTTCATTAACTCACTCTTCAAAATATTCCCCTAGGAGTTTTTACAGGGAAATTCTTTTCCTGTCTCTGGTGTCTCTTGGAAGAGAAAACATTGACATTGGTAAGTAAAAAATACTGTGAAATGCATAGTCCATAGTAGATATTTTACATGAAAGCTAGTGTATAAAACTGACTTTTCATCCATGAGTTTCTAAGATTCAATTGTATTTTAGTGAAAAGTACTGGGCTGTGAGTCTTTAGGTGTTGCTTTTATATAAATATAATTCAGATGGAACTGTTAATTTTAACTTTGTTTGAAACCAGTAATGAGTTACTTTAAACAAAGAGTATTGAAGAGCTTGAGGTTTTAATTCCTCATATCTGAAAGCTTACTTCCAGTCTTGTCCATCTTTCTGTGACCCACATATTAGACCTACGTCATCTAAACACTTCATTTCCCACCCTCTCCTGATCTCTTCTATCCTGACTTTTATTTGGTACTATGCAATCTGAGTCCCTTATGGAATGTGGTAGGGGAAATACCTTGGGAACAGGCAAGTGGAACTGTGAAAGAAGCAATGGGCATCCACTGTGATATCTTACGGAGATGCTTTTCAGGTCCTCGGAGAAAGTCCATTTCTGGGAAAAAAAAAAATCAGCATCTAGTTAGTGAAGATAATATAAAAATCACCAAAAGCATTTTATAGGAGTAGTAATGTGCATTGTACAGTGTTTCTTAATAACCTCAGCTGTGCTTTTTCTGTTTCAGAGGTCTTTGATAGTGAATACAGACTTGCACTTAAAAAACTACCAAAGGAAGTTCTTGAAAAGATGCAGAAAATAGATGCTCCACCAAGCAGCAGAGTTGAGTGTTGCAGGAAGTGCTTTGGAGCACCTTTAATATAAAAACAAGGAAGATGTACACTAAACTTTTGAGAGACAAAAGCAGAGGTGAACAAACTAGGAGCATGGTGATATATACACTTTTGAATCCCAAAAGGTGTTAATTGAGCAATTTGTCAAACCAGTTTCATTGAGCTGCAACATATATTCTTCTCTTTCATCTCATAGACACATTGTAAAGTATGTCAAAATGTTTTAAACTTATGAGTTTGTTTCAGTGCTTGATCTGCTTTTCCTCCCATATATATTCTTTAATTTCCTCAAATTTTTCCTCCACAATATCAAGTTGTTCAAAAAGGTGATGACTAAACAGCAGTCTATAATTGGTGACTTTGTTAAGGGCCACCAATATTTGTGTATTTTAATGAAATACTTTTCCACTTAGATTTAGTACTTTTCCAGTACTTAGATTCTTCACTGCTTCTTTAAAATGATCTCTACATAGAGAGGGATCCTTTTATTAGTGTGTGGTATGGTTGTATGAATGTAAAAATTTGAAACCTTAGATTGGAAGCTGCAACACAGTTGCTTTCATCAGATCACAGTACCTAAAATGGCTACCCTTCTCCTGACTCTGGTCCCAATCAATATTCTGAATTACCTTTGCTGACCTTTTCATAATGTGTGTCTATATCTGTGAGAAAACAGAAACTTACACTCAAATTTCCTGTATTATCTATCTGATAAACTATAAGATCCTGTAAACATACTTTCTCCAAAGAAGGATAGGCTTCTACACAAAGCAGCTCAGAAATTGATGGCTTCCTAAAAATTAGGTAGGAAGCTCAGATGTTACTAGAATACACAAAGGATTGTCAACAGATACTGCCTGGAAAAAAATTATGCTTTATACTACTTGCGTGTGTGTGTAAGAAGTGTCTTCCTTGAATTCTTTATCACCCTTTCCCTTGGTTACATACTAGCCTGTGGGTTAATTATTTTGCACTGATAGTCCAGATTCAATATTTCAATTAAAATGTATTTATAAATGTGGTCTTCAAGGTGTATATTAGCAGAAATGAAGTGCTTATGTGTATGATCTGAAAAGATGTATCTATCTTTTGGATTGCTTCTAGTAGGTAAGACACTTCCTCACCTCACATATTTAATTGACTACAGTAGTCATAGTCTTGGCAAGGAGAGCCTGGATACTGGTCAACAGTTTAAATGTTTCTGTTACTTGAAGAATATGATAAGATTTATTCCAGGTTTTTGCTGAAAGTTAGTGGTGTGGCTTTAAAAATGAATAATTCATAACGAAAAAAAGATATTTGTAGCATGTAAAAGGAGCATAGCTTAAAATATTAATTGCATCCAGGTATGAATGTATTTACTTGATACTACTTTTAAAAATTTTCATTCTTCAAAATTATGAGGGATGAAGATCTGTCTGGAACAACTTTTACATGGAACAGTAAAACCAATTTCTTTTTCATGAGGTGAAAACACAGGAATTGCACTATTTGTGACAAAATATACTTGCATCATAGACTGATGTCTTGTATTTTGTCTGAAAGTGCTGATCCTAAGTTAATATGGGGATATTACCTGGACAGATTCTCTCCTGATAAAACTATTGTGCTTTCTCAACAACTAAAAGCGAGAAAGCACACCATTTTTTTTTTATTCTTTATTCTTTGGTTTTATGCATAGTCACTTGCTGATATCTATAATTGCTACATCACAATTAAAGAACAGTCTTTGACTTTTCATCTTTTCCTCTCTTCTCCAGTTAGATAATTGACATGGTTTGTTCCTTCTAAAGTTAAAATCTGTCTAAAGCATTGGTCCAAACAACTTAATATTTCTACAGATCAAAGCCAGCATATTTTTATATATAACTCTATACCAACAGACAGCTACACAAAGACCATTTTTGAGTGTTAAATGGACAAACCATGTGATTGTGTAATGCATCTTGCAAGGAATCAAGTTTTAGTTACCGTTAAATTCTCCCAGCTCATTAAATTGCAAGGAAAATCTGTCTATCACATTTTAGATACGTGATATCCAAACTGTTTTAAAACATAGTAAATAATATTATTATGAACTAGTTTCCATAAACACATCATCTTCATTTCCAAACAACTTTCTCATCTGTTGCTGAAAATATAGATTAATCAGGTAGTAGTGTTGTAAAGATGGCAAAGCAGATTGTGTCACAACATCTAGTGTTAGATGTTAAACCTTTCCCAGGTATATACACTAACAAACAAACAAACCCAAACAAAGTTAAAGCCAGAGGAGAAAAGGACAGCTGCAGAATTGGACTTGCTTTGATTTGCCCTTGCATATTGGCTTTTTTGTACACTACAAATCAACTGCTATTCCTGGTGTGGGCACCTGGATTTCAGAGTGGTAGAAGTCCTGCATGTAGCTACTTGAAATCTCGAATCTGCATATTGGAATTGATTCTTTAATATAGAATAGTAAAAGAAAGACCTTATCCTTTTTATAGAGAATTTATAGTCCTTAGTTTTTAGTAGCTAACTAATCGGTTGATTCTTGAATGTAATCCATAGCTCACATGAAAAGGGAGATCTCTGAAAACAATTTGTTTTCATCTCAGAAGATGCTTTTTCTGGGGGAAAAAAAATAAAGAGTTTCACAAAATCTGGCCAAAAATAAGCAGGGAAAAGTTTCAAAAGTTTTTTGTGAGTGCATCGCAAATACTTTTGTTCTTCTGAAAATTGGGCATTAAAGGCACACTTCTGCAATTTAGTTAACAGGATTAATTTCTTGGGCTACAGGGGGATAACTTAGTTACCTACAAATGCTTCTAACTTGTTTGACACCCAGCTCCTAGGAATCCAATTTTATCTGAATCCATAATACATTACTGATCTGGGCAAAATGCTGTGAAGGAGGGATGTGGATAAGCTTGATTTTTGTCAATATAAACAGAAGAAGTAGCATTTTGCTCACTTGTGAAACTCTTGCCTCCACATACTCCAGCCAGTGTTCAGAAGGAGATAATTCTTCTGTGTCTATTTTGTGATTGCCATGTACAACCTGAAGAAAACGTTTGCAGATGAGCATTAACTTCAAAACATGCAATGTGTGCACAAAGTGAGGGTGTAAAACAACCTGATGACAGATGTGGATGCAAACCATGAATTTCAGGTGCACCCAAGAACTTAGAAAGTTTGTATTAGAAGAACAGTTATCAAAGAGAATCTTCCTTGAGTTGTGTCCCCTAAGGATGTTGAACTGCCGCCAGTTGTGCTAAGAGGATACTACCTTGTACCTTTCACCCAGCTATAAATCAGTTATGTATACAGATTGTGTACTCATATGGAAAGAGCTGGGTTTTTAATGGAATTAAAACAACAAATGAGGTCCTAAATCAGATCTTTAAAATCAGGATTCTTAAGTTACAAAGCTTTTCTTTGTGAATTATATTCTGGCACATCACCAAAACCTGACAACTTTGAAAACCCTTTAGGCCTAGGAGACTGATGTGGCTGCAGTGTTGGCACAGTAATTGGTACCAGCTTTTATATTTTACTAGAAGCATCTGTATGTTACTCATAAACATATCCTGTCTTCACATTTTATATAACTCAAGTTTAGACAATACAATTATAATGGAAAATATTTTATTTAGTTTATGTGTTTCAAATTAAATTTATTTTGCAACTTAGTCTTGTTCCTGGTGGAATTTCACATTGGTTAAGCTCAAGCTACATTGCACTTGTGAATGAGTAATTCTATTCTA
The DNA here is from genome assembly GCA_013397795.1 of Orthonyx spaldingii. NCBI lineage: Eukaryota > Metazoa > Chordata > Aves > Passeriformes > Orthonychidae > Orthonyx > Orthonyx spaldingii. The sequence goes on from VZTJ01003629.1 coordinate 316,283, forward strand.
TTTTAACTGTGAATTAATGGCTTTTTGTATTGCTGCAGCTACAAGAATATACCTTTCGTTGAGTTTACTGCTCTCCTTGAATAACCGCAACATAGGGGATATTTTCAAAATGTATATTAAATTAGATCATAGAAATTATATTTTTAAAACAAATTGTTAAAATGCAAGGAACAGAAGAATCCACTCAGTAGTTTTCTCATTTTAAAACTTTGAATTCAACAATTATTTTAATGCAGATAACTTCTATTTCATTAATGGTAAGCAGGTCATCTTATTCACATAATTGCAGATTTTAAACAAAAGGGTTCTTTTGTCTTTCAACTAATAAAAATCTTAAAATGCGTTCTGTATATCAGCTTTTCACTATGGATCTTTTTAAAAACAAACACCCTTGTAACTTTTAAGTGTTGAAACTGAATGGTTGAATTGGACTCTAGTTCTGTACTGTCCTGTGCTGTATATTGTGATGCATACATGAGAGAATTGGATGGCGTTTTTATTTGTTCTTTCAGTCTGCATCAACCAATGGTGCAAATAAAAGGGATTGTTTGCTGTTGTTTAGAAGCACATTAAACTCCTGTTAGGAGCTTAAAATAAACTGTATTGTAATGAGGATGAAATGATGTAGTGTGAATAAATTATGAATTTATTAAGTGAGCTGGGAAGCTTAATGCAATAAAATTTGCACTGGTTTAGAGACTGTTTTGAATTGTTGAAAAATGGCATCCATTTACTGTGCTTTGATTAACAATTGTTTCTCTGTAATATTTTTGTACATTTGACAAAAATTTGAGTTTAAAAGGGCACTCTATATTCTGAATTCTGTATAGATATTTTAGACTAAGAAACAATTTTTAATGTTGTTCCCAAAATAAAATATATGTGCATCCTGTGTAAAAATGTCCATTGTTCAGCTTTTTTTGCCACTGGAATTTACATAACTGACGGAATTTAATGTGAAGTGCAAATTCAGCCTAGAGTTGGGCAAAAGACTTTTGATTGCCTGTTTGGGTAATTTTTTCGCAGTACCTCCATGGCTTCTGAATAGTGGGAAAGAGCAGAGGCAGGGGGAGAGGGAAATAAAAAATGGGATTCACTTGTGGCTTCTAGAGTGGAGATAGCTCTGTGGCACCTTCAGCAAGCACTGGGCAGCTGCAGAGGTAAGAACAGCTGAAAAATAGGCTGTGTGCAACAGAATCCATGAAGCTCTTGTTTGTAGGAAAGGCATGGCCCCTGGCTTCCTGAGGACAGCTGGTACTCTCTACAGCATATTGGTGGCTTTACTTGGGAGCACACTTCCCAGGAGTTCTGGTTTCTCAATGGTTTTGTAATGGGGGCACAGAGGGCTGCTTTCACTTGATGCATTGTAGCTTGCAAAAACACTGGTGAATTGCTTACCTCATAACATACTTGCAGGTTTGCGTGTAGTTTCCGGTGAGTTTCTTGAGTTTTTTCTTGAGTTTTCCAGACCTATTTTTAGATAGGGAACTGAGTAACGGTTAGTCTTTTGGACTTGGATATCTTGTAAGCATTACACTGACTTTTCCTTGTTTTCCTCTGACTGCTTTTGTCACTGCTGTCTTTCCAGTAATGCTACTTGCTAAGAATGTTACCCTGTCTTCGCATTTCCTATCCCTCATCTGGCCTGTTGAAGAATCCCCAAAGAAGCATGAACACAAGGTTTGGGTTTGAAGCTGTAGAGAGGAGGAAGTTGCCACTTCCTGTGCCAGAATCTGGTGGGAAATTTGAGGGAATGTGATGGTAAAGAAAATAGCAGAAGGTGCTTGCTTAAGGAAGCTCTGATCCTTCCTGTGTTTAGAGCTACCTTGAATGATTGTTCCCCCCATCTCTGTAGAGACAAACTTCTACTGTCTACAAAGAAAAGTAAGGAAGGAAGAGTCAACTTACTTGCCCAGCTGGAGGACTGCTGGGATCCACAAGTAATCCAAAAGGTCCTGCCTCTGTGTAGGAATAATTGCATGTGGCAGTGTAGGCTGAGGAGCAGATGAGCAGGAAAGACCTCGTGTTCCTGGTGGGCACCAACCTGATCCTGAGACAGCAGAGTGCCCTCACAGCTATAACAGTATCTGGAGGTGAGCTAGGCTGAGCATTGCCAACACATGGGTGGTAATCTTTCCCGTCAGTGCTGGTGAGACATTTCTGGGTTCTATGTCCAAGTCTCAGCTGACTAGTACAAGACACACTTCAACATCCTAGAATGACTTCAGTCAAGGGCCACAAAAATGATGAAGGGCTTGGAGCATCTGTCATACAAGTGCAAGACTAATACAGCTGGCGCAGTTCAGGCTGGAGAAAGCTTAGGGACATGTGTCTCTATACGTAATGTGGTAGGTGGGAAATACAGAAGACAAATTTAGCTCAGTGGTACCAAAAGAGACAATGGGCAAAAAACTTAAAACACTTAAAACACTGAAGTGGGTTTTCCTATATTTCAACTGTGAGGTTGATGAAATACTGGAACATGTTGCCTGGGAGTTTGTGAAATCTCTGCTCTTTAAAAAATGCTTGACCAGCCACTGCCCTGCTTCAGTGAGTGTTGGCATTACAGTTTTCCAGGGTTGCCTGGAGGAGTCTCAGTGGTTCCATGGAGATGGGTGGCAAACAGAAACTGCTGGGAGGAACAGAGGCTCACTTCACTTAATTATGAAAGTAGTTTAGAGGAATGTTCTGACATTTTCGTTTAGGCTTCCTCAAGATGCTTTCCTTTGGCATTTTTTCCTCATTTGTTTTCTGTGTCACGCTGTCTAAATTCAGACCTTGCCAGTTAAAAGTGATTATGAGTGCCAGTGTTCTGTGTATTCTGTTTCCTGTGGTTATGAAGAGATGAAATGACAACCTGTCAGGTTCTGACCAGGGTCCGTTATTTACCCTGAAACTTAAGGTGTCCCTGAGTTTGCAGCCAAGCTTCAGACCTGCAGAAGAACTGCCCTTAATGAGCAGAAATTCTGCTGGCACTGCTCAAACATTCAAGGAAAAGCTGCTGTTCTCAGATAGCCCTTGGCACTGCGTTTGGTATCACAGGTTTTGAGCTGCTGTTAAGGGACTTCTGCAGCTGCTGGCCTTGAGGTTTTATTTCAGTTCCTACTGTGGTAAAGCCAGGAGTGCATAGGGCAGAGAAAACATGCTCTTACTTCATTAGCCTCTTTGAAGTTGGGGATTCAAGTCATGCATGACCTAAAGCCATGGTGAAAGCAGGTGACTGGAAAAACTCAGTATGAATTCATCAAAGGCAAATCATGCCAGGCTAAATTGGTAACTGCTACAGAAAAATAGCACATCAAGAGAGAGCAGTAGTGTTTACTGGACCTTGGCAAAGCATTGGACACTGTCTCCCATAGCCTCCCCCTGGACAAATACCAAATACAGACTGGATGGGGGTGGTCTGGGAGATGGGCAGCAATCATCTCACAGGTGATCAATGTGTTTTACTGAGACTGGCAGCCTGTCACAAGCAAGGCCCCCCAGGGATCTGTACTGGGCTCCACTTTGTAACATCTCCATAAATGATCCAGACCATGGGACCAAAAGCACCCTCACCACATTTGCAGCATCACTAAACTGATGTCAAGGTGGACACATTGGCAGGGAGAGCCACCTTTCACAGACCTGGACAGGCTGGACCAGATGATCTTGCAAGGTGCCTTCAAGCCAGGACTATTTGAGTCCACAAGTCATGATATGGTTGATTTGCACTTGAAAGCCTAGGACTGCAGAAGGAAGCACCAGATTAACCACTAAGGCAGCTCCAGGAAACAACTGAGGAAAAAAGAGTGCAGAAAGGAATTTTTTGCTACTGGTGATTAGACCATATAGCTCCTGGCTCTGACAAGGCCACACATCCTCAAAGCTTGATAAAAATAACCAGCATCCTACTGACTTTTTTTCACACATTGACACAACTGGTTATTAGTTGCACTGCTTCAGAGAAATATTTACTAGCAGCCTATACAGCAGAATAGGCCATACAGAATAGCCTATACCACCCTACTTAGTAGTAGCCTATTCAGAACATTCCTGTTCTTGTCCAGGACACACTCACCTCAGTGCCTGGTCATCCAGCGTAAGTACCTCTTAACTGTGTGCAAGTTCATTTTACTAGGATTAAGAGGCTAGACAGTGTTATTTCCCTTCTGCAGATTGTAAAATTCTCAGCATTGTGAATTTAGCAAGTGCTACTCTCATACTTACTTCCATTTTCTTCATATTAATTTTTGCAGCTGAGAGACTAATTTTAAAGGGATTTAAAGGATTTTAAAGGGATCTTTTTATTTAGTGAAGCTCAGGCTTAACAGGGCCTAGGGATCTTCATTATTAAACTGTAGGCAATGAACATGGTCTCCATTAAAAAAAAAATACACTGTAAAATGTACCCTCTTAACATTTTATTGAACTAGCCTGCATTTAACTCACGTGCAACCACCATTACTAGTCCTCTTAACCTTTTCTGATTAGTTACTTGGTTTGTCATTCACAAATAGTCTCAATTAAGCTGTGAAAGATGTCTTAAAGCTTGGGTAACTGCTTTGGCCAAGTCTCTCGGTCCAAGGTTCCACTGCACTCAAGTGCTTCATTGCAAATTCTGTCCTTGTCAGAGATGGGTCTCCCATCATCCCAACATAAACCGACAGGTCAAGGACAGTAGGTTTGATCCTTCTGTGCCCATAATGTACTGCCAGCAGGTCTCATCTTCTGCAACTTAGGATATTTTAGTCCAGATTTTCCATCTGCTGCATTAAAAAACTGCTTCTAGCCAGGTGGCACCCTAACTTAGAAGAGCCTTGCCACACACACAGGAAGAATAAAAACCTTCCCAGCTTCTAAGGCTATGACGAAGCTTAATTTACTAGAAACAGAAGCACCTATCTCAACAAAAATAGAAGTGGATCCAATTACTACTTTAAGAACTAAGAGAATTTATTTAGCTGCAGACCATTCTAACATCCAACACATGTATTTTTAACTTGGAGCCAAATTCCGATTACCCTTACCCAGTACAGATTGAATATATCAAGGCTACTATAGTTTATAATCCTCAAGTCAAATTTTCAAGTTAAACTTTTTAAAAGGTGCCTTACTCATGCTCAGTACCAATTTCAAGAGCAGAATGCTGCAATTCCTACAGAATCACAACTGCCTCAGGTTTGCAGTAACCCATAAGGATCAAGAGCAACACCAGGGCTCCTCACAGAACTACCTGCCATGGAAACATTTGACTAAGAGCATCATCAAGATGTTCCGTGAACTCCAGCAGGCTTAGGGGTGTGCCACTTCCCTGGGGTGCCTGTTCCAGTGAGTGTCTGAATCGCACTTAATTCTGCCAAGATTCAGCTGAAGGTTTTAAGTTTTACCAATGTTACTCAATGTGGAGCAAGAAAACAAAAGGATGCTTAGTAAAAGAAGAACCAAGACCGCTTGGCTAAACAGAAGGTTATTCAGCTAATCCAGGAAGAAGATGGAACAAAGTTTCCACAATGTAATACAGACAGAAACCACCACAGTGTGCAAGAAGTTGTAACAATCACTTGTTCTGAAAGAAACTGTCTGATGCTCGAATCATTTGTTCTATTGGCTGTTTTAGAGGTTATTTTAATCTGGTGGTGAAAATACTATAAAAACTGTATGCATTTCTAATAAAGGTTTCTGGCCTCATCAATGTCTGGGGACTGTGCTTTGCTCACAGATTCACCACAACTCAGTATCAAAAGTGAGTGACACAACCTTCTCATACCTAAACACTATTCTGTATTTAAGATTTTAAAAAACCCGTCAAAATACCCACAAACCAACCATTCAACACTACAGAGTTGTGTCCTGCCCACTGCACTGCAGAACCATTGCACAGAATTTTGACACTGCAGGTAAGTCCTGCTCGTAGCAACATCCACACACACACACAAGTTTATAGTAAAATGGACTCCTCGATAAAGACATGGTACTACAAAAGAGAACTGCACCACGATCAAGGTTTGTGGTTCCAGTTTGGTCTATGTGATGCAGTTAGTCTGAACTACTGTTTAAGAGGCTGCCAGTGACAACATGCACTACAAAGTCTCATAGTGGAAGTTCGCCACAAAAGGAATTTATTGGTAATTAAATGTACAATGTCTTTTAGTATCACGTACAGCATCTTTACTTCTGACTTGATTCAGACTTGGATGTAGAAGCTCTCAAAGAAGAAAGCCGGCGCCTCTTGGCAATCTGCTCCTGGCGTTTCTCCTTGGCTTCCTGAAAGGCATGGAGTATGGAGATGTTACAGATCATCAAGCACTTTGAAACATCTACAGTGGAACAAACTAGGGAAAATGCAACTTGAAAGAACTGATTCTGCAAGTCAATAAAGCAAAATAATTTCCCTTCTTCAGAGATCAGAAGTATTCTGCAAGTATCCAAACGAGCACAGACCCATGTCTTTGCACAGTATGCACCCAAAGCTTTAGTTAAGAAACTGATGTAGAGTTCGCAACACACCAAAGGTGCACCTCTCTCAGTTTCTGTCTGGAAGTCATAAAACTCAGGAAGCACTCTGCCAAATATTTCAACTGTACTGCTTACGGTACTGTTTCAGCAGTCTTTGCAGTTTTAAGAGCAAGAGCAACCACATGCAAACAAGTATCTTCTTGCCAACCTATCCCCCATCAACATCAACTGCCGAATCCTATTTCTCCACACAATAATTTAAATGCTTGGGCATCTTCAGTTAAACCACAACTCATTTGAACGAAAACTGCTATGGCAAAAAGTTATCTTCAGAAGCCATAATCGCTTGCTTCCATCAAAAAAGGCTCTCAAATTAGTGGGCCTGGTTAATTTCTACTGTTCTAGGACTAGGAGAAACAGATAGAAATATTCAAAAAGCCCCAACTGACCGGCCATGTTTATATGCACATTTGGGCACTTATACTCAAAATGAGCTAGTATAGAGCACCTGGAAGCACACAGTCCGGTTTACCAAATCCCTTGGTTCTGGGAGATGAGCTATATTCCACACAGCTGAGCTGAAATGGCACACGTACCTTCATCCGCTTGGCCAGCAGCTTGGCGTACTCTGCGGCCTCCTCCTTGTTCTTCTGAGTGCGCTGCTTCTTCAGGGCAATGCGCCTGCGCTTGTGCTGCAGCACCCGCGGGGTCACCAGGCGCTGGATCTTGGGAGCCTTTGTCCTCGGTTTCTTCCCTAAAAATCATCACTGATTAGCACAAGTGGCAGAGAACCTTCCAAAGAAGCCACAGGCCTCACCTAGCAAACTTCTTAATGCTCATGCTTTGTTATTAGAAATGAAGCGTAAATTCCTGGCTTCTCAAGAGGCCTGTCTCTCGTCACTTCCTCTACACCTAGATTTTTTAATAATAAGGGTATTCGTTATCTAGCTTCCAGAATAATCATTTCCAACATTAAAAATCTATCTACAATTTTACTTAAGTTTGACATTGTTTATCTCAAAAGACAGATCTACGGTCCACAATGAGCAAACAAGACATACTACAACACACACCTGTAAAATAAAATTTTACTAAGCCATCCTAACAGACTTAAGCAGTCATACACAACAGTCTGATGTCCACCAGGACTATATTCTTTAATGGACAAAACCATTTCCTATGATATGTTCTTTTCCCCAACAAACTTTCACAGTACCCAAGTCTTTACCACATTCTTCTAAAAATCCACTTTTTTCCCCCCCGATCAAAAGCAAAGAGACCCAAAATTACAATCTTACACTGCAAGAGAGACATAGTAAGCAAAGCAGTGCAGTGCTCTTCCAATAAAAGCTCATCTCAGACTGCCAAAGTGGGGGGGGGCGGAAATCTTAGCATCTGCTCTCTACACTGCCTTTTCCCCCACACCAGAGAAGTTTTAAGAACATTCCACCTGGTATTTAACTTTATTAGTGACTACTTTTGCATTATTCTTGGAAACAGTAGAAAAAATTACTCCAGATTCTACCAAACATTTAAGAACAAACTGTGACAAACAGGGAAGAGAGGGCTAAAGAAAATGAGGCAACCAGGAAACTCTTTTTTTCCACAAGTTACAGCTGACAAAGCTTAAATACAGTGACTGTCACCTCCTGGATGTACTCCTAGCTGTGCTTTATTCCCTGAAGCAGGCTGGACAGCTTGGAAGCAATCACAGAAACCTGAAGAGCTGTACCATTGGAGTTCTTACCCTCCTTGTTCAGAGGCTTCCTCACAACATACTGGCGCACATCGTCCTCCTTGGAGAGGTTGAACAGCTTCCGGATCCTGCTGGCTCTCTTGGGACCAAGACGACGGGGCACAGTTGTGTCAGTCAGCCCAGGAATGTCCTTTTCGCCTTTGGGAATGTAAGTTTAAACATTCCAGTTACTGTATCCACTGAGCACCAGCTTCAGCAGTAAAACACTCCAGTTTAAAATACATAAGAATTCAAAGTAATGCTAGGTAATCTTTGCGGTTCACCTGTCAATAACACCACCCCAGCAACCCTTGGCTGCTTTAACATGATCAGATTGCAGGCAGCAGCGTTTCAGTGACCAGTTCTAGCATTACAAGAATGCATGCTCAGAGGCATTCTTAAGACACATGCACACTTTGAAACTGGCACTGCCATCTCCATTCCACGCACCTTACCTTACCAACCACTACCAAGCAGGCTGCTTCCAGGTACCCACATCTACCTGCTGCTTGTTTCACCCAGACTCTTACCCTTCTTGACTATGACCAAGTTGAGGACGCTCAGGTTGGCATCAACGATGCAGCCACGGACAGACTTGCGCTTCCTCTCGCCGGTTCTCCTGGGGCGGTAGCAGGAGTGGCCCTTGCTGAGCAGCAGGCGGACGCGGCCATGAGTCAGGACTCCCTGCTTCATGGGGAAACCCTGCTTGTCGTTGCCACCGCTTATCCGCACCACGTAGCCCTGCAGGAACAAAAACACTCCTGAGTTACTCCTGTCTCCACCACCTCAGAAGCAGCAGATACAACACACTGCCCGCAACAACGGAGCACTGTGTCCGTGATTCAGGAGTCACTGCTACTGCTAGTACAAAAAACTTTAACCAACACCTTTGGAACAATTTGGCAATTTTACTTAAGAAATGTGAAAAATACCTCTGTATAGCAGAATTTATGTTTAGTGTGATTCACATCCCTTTGAAGTTTTGTTGGAAGGTAACACAGAGCAAAACTTTGTACCATTACTGTCCAGCTTTTTTGCAACCATAAACCTAATCCTGTTATCTTGACAAACTGGAAATCTGCAAAGAACACAGGACTGTCCAGAGTAGTCATACACAGGCAAAAAGAAGTACAGGTTTTATCACCTTCTTTGTGAAGGTGACAAGAGAAGACATCACCTTCCTCAAATTCAGCTGCACTGTCCACATTTACACTATTCCAAGCCCATCCACCAGGCCCAGCATGTTTTTCTCCCATGCATTAGCACCAACTTTAAAACAACAAAGTCAATCGTGAACAGATCAGCAATTTTATACTGCAGATTTAACCTGTCCTGAATACCAAGACAGCACTCAAATGAAAAGCAAAAAGCTACTGCGAAGGAAAACAAGAAACTCTAAACATAAGGCTTTAAAAAAAAAATCCCCTGCTCAGATAAATCAAAGAACGAGAAAAGGCCAGCCTAACCAGTACATTTAGTCATTTGCAGCAAGAGGAACTTTCAACATGACTGCCAAATACACACCAAACAAGCACTGCAGCGTGACAACCGCATACTGGAGAAATTTTGTATTTTAAGTACCTCACATACAACTCTGAAATATTCTTCTGCACTACTTACCTTCCACTCCTCACCAAGGGAATCAGCCAGTACTTCCGTGGCCATTCGCTTCTCATAGAACGTCCTCAACTTACGCTCATCATCCACTTCAATCAGCTTCTGGCAGCCAGTAGCTGGGAAAGAGATGTTGAGCTAACAACGGAAAAAAAAAAACAAAAACAAAAAAACAGATCTGGTTGAAACTTCCGAGGAAACATTGTAACAACAACAACAAAAAAATCAGTATTTACCTGATGGTTTTGAGTCCGGCATTTCAATGCTGAAATTCCCCAACACCTTGCACAAATGGTTACCTGCAAAGCCTGTCACCACACTTGGAGAGCCAAAGCAGGGAGGTCTGTGCTCGGCCACAGAACTAGGCTGTACCACTCGTTCAGCCGCACAAAAACCTGACTTTACCACGGCCGGAGATCGATCACAGACTGCGAGCAGCAGAAGCCTGTGCTCTCCTCCTCCTGCAAGCCCCTCACAGCACACCCCGCATTACAAAGATGCGCAAGTCACTATAGGGGAACAGCACCTGCCGTGGGGGGATCACTTGTGTTTCCTCAGGGCCGCTGCAAAGGGCAGCACTGGAAGGCCGCCTCCCCGCGCTGCCTCAGGAACAGCGCACACTGCGCCTCTCTGCCGGGCCCTGATGTCGGCGGCACAGGCGTCTCTCTCGCAAATGCCCTCCCGAGCCAAGCGGCCGCTCCGGAAGCGCGGCATTCCGCGGCCGTGAGCCAGCAGAGCTCCGACCGAGGGAGCGGGGCTCGCCAGCAATCCGCTCTCATCCACCCCGCAGCTGCGCCCCAGCCCCGTCGGCAGGGCCCATCGGCCCCCGGCGGCGCCTCCGCGGGCAGCGCCGGGGCCATTTACAGCGGAGGAGGCCGAGCCCCCCAATCCCCTGGCGGCCCGAGCCTGGCGCGGCCTCACCTTCATCGTGCTCCCGTCTGGGCGCCGCGGGAAAAGGCCGCACTTCCGCCCGCACTTCTTACATACACCCGGCAACTCTCGCGAGAGCGGCACCTCGCGCCCGCCGCGTGACCGGAGCTGCCCAATGGCGAGCGAGGCTCCTGCTGGCGGGGGCTGCGGGCTGGGGCGTGCCCGGGGGCGTGGCCTCCCCAGCGTGCGGCGCTGCCGGCCGCGGGCAGTCGGCTCCCGCCGGGGGCAGGTTGAGGCTTGTCGGTGCTTCCGTCGGGTGCCGCTCGCCGGGGAGAGAGTGCTCCTCGGGAACGGGCAGTGCCACAGCGCGCAGGGACTCACGGGCCGGGCGCCTGTAAAAAGCAGCGGCACCAATACGCGAAGCAGCGGCTCTCAGGGGAGGGCGCGCTGTTTGCGCGGCATGAGCGGCTCCCGCCGGGATGCGCTTCCCGGCTCCCTGCCGGCGCTGTGTGCAGCACTTGGTGCGCAGGGAGCGGCCGCTCCTCCCCGTCATGCGGCTGGAGCTGGCACTGTGTCCTGTGCCCAGTTCTGGCTTCCGCAGCGCGAAAGAGACAAGGAGCTGCTGTGGATGTTCAGGGGTCTGAAGCTTCTCTCTTACGAGGAGCGACTGCAGGAGCTGGGCCTGCTCAGTCTGGAGAAAACTGAGAGCGGATCTCATCAATACATAGAATATCTCAAAGGTGGGTGTCAGGAGAATGGCACCAGACTCATTTCAGTAGTTCCCGGTGGCACAGCATAGAGTAATGGCCCTGAACAAAAGCCCAAGAATTTTCACATCAACACGAGGCAGAATTTCTTTACATTGAAGGTGGCAGAGCACTGGAACAGGCTGCCTGGGGCGGCTGTGGAGTCTTCCTCTCTGGAGACATTCAAAACCCACCTGAACACATTCCTGTGTCACCTGCTCCAGGGGACCCTGCCTTGACAAGGGAGTTAGACCGGATGATCTCCAGAGGTCCATTCCGACCCTAACAATTCTGTGATCCTGTGCGACACATTTCTAAGCGTGCAAGGGAGGTGGGCGTGCTGCCCACGCCTGTGGAGGAGCTGGCTGCTCAGAGCCGCCGGGGAGCATGGAACTAGCGATGCCACCGCCCAGCGACCTCCGGGGCAGGCACAGGAACCCCGGGCGGTACAGTCCCCGCAGCCTCTCGCCGCGGAGGGCCGCCCCGCCCCGCCCCGCCCCGCCCCGC
>VZTJ01003629.1:332623-371002 GCA_013397795.1 Orthonyx spaldingii
ACTCCCTTGAAGTTCCAGGAAGCACTCTTCAGCAGACCTGAATCTGGCATCTGGGTCATTAAGCTTCAGATTAAAACCTTGCTAATCCCCATTTTAAACTGTCATGGCTAAGGTCAGAGTTGTGGTTGAGGTCTCACACAATATTCATATAAGCACTAAACTGGAGCAGATTATCTGAAATGTATTTTTTTAAAATTATTTATTTATTCTGGTGGGACTTAAACCAAAGCACTCAACATGATTAAATCAGGAGGAGAGTTCTGTTCAGAGGTTTTGTATAAATTGATCAAACTAATTTTTTAAAACATACACAAGCTAGACTTAACATGATTTTTGTCTAGCTAAAGTGATTCAGGTCTTACACTTCTTCAGTAAAGAGGCCACAAAACACTATGTAGCTCAAACTGAAGGAATAGTTATAAGAGAAATATCTTTTTTTCCTTCTGAAATGAGCAAAGTAATGTGTTCTGATGCAGTGTAACCCTACTCCAGAACATAAACAAATGCCTCTACATGATCAAAATAATTTACTCCGTGAAGAGGTGTTTACAAAAAGAAAAGCATAGTGTTTATGTTTTAAATACCTGAAAACAGTATTTTTTTCCCCTGTTGATTGGGAAAGTCTGTACTTAGCAGTTCAATAAGTTGCATTTAGTTGTGCTTGTAATTTCCATTTAAGCAGGGAGTCGCCAGGATTTTATTCCTCTTCTTTTGTTCCCTAGTGGCATGGAAATAAAATTTTTCAAAAGTTATGACGTAGTCTTAAGAGTGTGAGAGAATGCTTGTACTCTCCCTGCAGCATCTTGTTTTTACCCGAGAAGAGTTTTAGTGTGTGTGAATGGCATGCTCAGGTACTAGGATATGAAGGATACACAGCCTCTGATGTCACTGGGAGCTACTTTAGTCCATTTCTGCTTTCCGCTCAGAAGGAGGTTGTTCAGTAAGTTTTTCTGTGGTAGTTGAAAGCTGCAGCTGCTCTCTGGGAGATGTAATAAACAGTGAAGAATACATGAGCTTTGGTAGGACTGCAGGAGACATACTGTGTCAGGACAGTGGCCAGATGTGAGTGAAGTTGCACGATCATGACCTGAGCAAGTCCATTCTCTCTGTCCGATATCCTGAATTCCTGTAATATAATTAATTAGTTGGAAATTAAAACTAAGGGTCCAGAATTGCATGAAGCCAAAAGAATGGACTGTTATTGAAGGGTTGCTTGCCTGTTTTCCAGAACTGTAGCATTTAATCATTGCCTTTGCAGGTGCTGAAGGAAATTTTCTGTACTACTGATGTAAATTTTTGCACTTATCATAACTATAAAAGTATTTGAACTTTACATTGCCAAATCATGGAGGCCAGTTGTGTATTAATGCAAAAAACGCACATGCAACATACTTTCTGAAGCCATTTTTTCTGAAACCATTCTTTAGTATTGAAACTTTCAGTACTAAAATTATTTCAGCTTCTGAGATGTTAGGAAATCCTTCTGATGGCCACTGCAAAGAGTGCAAGTCATGCTCAGGCTCCAGTTTGCAAGGGGTTTCTTGCATTTGCAGGCAGGACCTTAGCATGAGTGGGAGTTCGGTGCCAGAGGAGCACTACCCTAGCACAGAACTGCTCCCTTTTTGGCTAATCACTGGTATAAATCTACATTGCTGCAGCTGTGGTAAGCAGATCTAGTGTGTCTTTTGTCATCTTGTTCCTAGGTGGAATAAGGACTTCCTAGCCAAATTTTTATAGGCTGTGATTGCCTGTTCTGATTTTCTTCGTTGGTCAGTTTCAGCTGTAGAGATGGAAAGGTTTGCTTCCAAACCACTTGGTTTATAACCCCATTCACCCCATGATGCTTCCCTTTGGCCCAACTGTGTCTAAAGGCGTCAAATGCATAGAGCACTCCCAGGCCCCCAGAGGACTTGTTCATATTCCATCATCCCTGCTGCCGCTGTGTATGTTTCCTGCCTTCTTTGGAGTGAGGAACATCTTCCTGGTCTGTGTATGTATCAGCACATCATGCACTGGGATCCTGGTCCATGACTGTCTTCCCAGTGATGCTGACAGTCTCTGCTGTGGGGAGACGGGTGGGTTTTTTGTGAACGAAAGTTGCTCGGGTGAACCTGTTTAGTTGAATGTGTAGGTTGCTTTACATGAGTTAAAACAACTTGATCTGCCTCTTAATTGTTGTCAGTCCGTGTTGAGAGGCTGACGACAGTAGCTGAATGAAAAAAATTGTTGCCTGTTGTGAAGTAGCAATGGAGCCTTTCATAACTGTGTGGTTACTGTGCCATGGCTGGCCCTCAGCACTGCCAGCTCCTGGGAAGAACCAAGTGATCACTACTGCAATGACAGTTTCTGTTAATTGATAGTAAAGTGTTTTCAGTTTTTAAAGAATCATGCTTTAGGCTGATGGCAAGCAAGAAAAAACAGAAAACATGTCTTCATTCAAATCCATATTAAATATTAAAAAACCCTAGCAGTGGTCTGAATTATCTGCCTTTCCACCTTCCTATAACTAGTTTTCAGTCATACTCAGTTGTGTCTGTAGTGGAGAACTGAGGGGAAAAATTGAAATGTAAAAGTACTTAAAACTCTCTTCACCACTAAAAGGGTTCAAAGTCTTTTAGCCTAGTGTTGTATTTCGGACCTTCCACACAATAGTTATTGCTCAATAAATTGCCTTCCACAAAGCTTGTCTAGCTCTGCCTAGTGCCAGTACTTCTAGTGCTTTTTCCGTGCTAGGCTTGATAGCCATTGAGAGGACAGATCACTGGTCCTCAGTAGCTTGGATCTTGTATACTTTCTGAATTGCCACAGTGTTGAATATTTGTAGATTCTTAATAAAAGTCCTTTGGGAATTGACTTGAATTGTGATTTAAAGATGAATGTGGTTACATTTTACGTTGCAAAAGTTTTTCTGGTGTTGCTAACTATGTTAAACAAAACAAGTTGATACTTTTGCAAAAACAGCTCAGCATAGGCAGAAACAGGGGATCATAATTTGTTGAGCTGGGGCTTCACTGAATGGCAAAATGTTATTATAAATGTCTTAGAAAGCCTATGGATATTTAAGATTTGTTTATTTTCTGTCTTTGTGAGACTGTTTGGGTTTTTTTCCTAGATCAGCAACATCTTGTTTTTCATTTTACCACCCATATGTATGTGCTTGTTCCGTCAATACGCAATCTGCTTCAACAGTGGAATATATTTAATATGGATTCTGCTAGTCGTGGTAGGTAAGTTGGTTAGTCTTTGCCAAATCATGTATGAACTGGGAGAGGACATCCGTTTTTCCTGCTTGCACTTGACCGTTTTTTAAAACAAAGCAATCCTGACATACATGGAGGAGTTTGCTTGTATTTGCTTACAGCCGAAGCAGCTGTGGTTTCTGGAGGGAAAATGCCTTTTGCAAACTGAGGTTGGTGGGAAGATTGACCATAGCTCTGTTCCCTACCCATCCTTCCTTGCATACTTTTTTTTTTTTATGTTTGGGTTTACTCTGCAGCAGTGCTGACCCTCTTTCCCCTGTTGTTGCTTAAATGAGAGCTGAAATGCCAGTGCAATAGAAGAGAGTAATAGTTTTTTCATTGTACTGAGAAAGCCCAAAAATGTAGATATGAGATTCTGAAGCTTGTTTATGCCTGGAGGCACTGCGAGGGGATAACCAGAGCTCTCTGGGGCAGTGTGACACTTTCCACCTGTAAACCTGTATCATAGAGTAGTCATCAGATGCTGCTTTTTATCTTTGTCTTATGCATTCTTGTGCTGTTGAGAAAATTCAGAAGCAGCATTTGGCTTTTATTTCTTAATTGGTTTTGCTTTCTACTTTTCCACTTGATGTTTCTTCATATACATCTTTTCTAGTAGGAAAAGATTTTTAGCTGACATTTTTAGCTGCTACTTTTGTAATGTACTTTTCTTCATGATTAAAGAGAGTATGATGACTTGGATTGTCCCTAAGTAAAGTTGGTATCTTTTATAGCCTTTTCTAGACCAAATGGTAGCTACCATTTCCTATGAAGTTCTGAGGCATGAGCATGAGTGCGTTTGAGTCTATTATGGTACTGCAGCTATTCATACTGTTTTTTGATTCATTCTTCCAGGGATTGGATCTGTTTATTTTCACGCCACCCTCAGTTTCTTGGGCCAGATGCTGGATGAGCTGGCTATTCTCTGGGTTCTGATGTGTGCTCTTGCCATGTGGTTCCCTAGGAGATACCTGCCCAGAGTTTTTCGAAATGACAGGTAATCATACAATCATATATGTACACTTTCGTGTTTCCTGAAACTTCTCGTGCTAGCACCTAAACCTGCACATAATGACACCATGTTATCAACCGTACCACTATGACTGCTGTTTTTTCTCACTCCATTCTCTTCCAGTTGCTTGTATCTCACTCAGCCCATTTTGTTCAGAATTCCTGAAGTCTGCAGTTGCTGATGGTGGGGTTTGTGCCCTGTAACTTCAGGTGATTAGATGAGATGACTTGCCTCAGGAATTATCTATTCTTGTTGCTTGTAGGAAGACTTTTGCAATGAGTAGTTTATATAACTTACAGCTAAGGTAGAAGAACCCATCTTTCAGTCTTCCTTTTGTATATCCTGAAGTGTATACACAAGTGAACCTATGGAAGTCAGCTGCATGTTCATCTGAATTTTTAAGGCAGTGGTTAAGGATGGTGTTTAGGTATTCAAAGGCTTAAGTGTTTCTTTAGAAACCTATTGTTTTAAAGGGATTTTTTTCTTTTTCTTGCAGGTTTAAAAAAGTATGCATTAAAGCCAGTTTAAACCATATGGTTGTGGTTTGCCTCCCCCCATAAAAACATTGTGCATGTTGTTCTTTTATGCAGTAAAGAAGTTGAGGTAATGGAGAGGCTTGAACTGCAGCATCAGTGTTGTTCTCTCTGAAGATTGCTAAGACTGCTGCCTTTTGCCCTCTTACGCTGTTACATTCTGCAGAGTTTTTTTGAGTTATTTGTTTGTTTGATTGTTGGGAGTTTTGTTTGTTTGGTTTTTTTCTTGACATGTGCCATATTAGAAGTTGCTAATGCATGGAGAGAAGTTTGGTGCCTAGACTGACCATTCCTCAGGATAGCTTGTGCTAGGTAGAGTACACCTTTAATTACTCTGTACAGCCTATGTGCATGGCCCAATCCTCTTCAACATCTTTATAAACGACTTGGACACAGGACTTGAAGGAATACTAAGTCTAATGACCACACTAAATTGGGAGGAGCTGTTAAATCCCTTGAGGGCAGAGAGGCTTCCACAAATGAGAGCAATCACCAACCAGAAGAAGTTCAACAAGGGGAAGTGCTGGATTCTGCACCTGGGATGGGGCCACCCTGGATGTATGGACAGACTGGGGAATGAGAGGCTGGAAAGCAGTGGCATGGAAGGGGACCTGGGGGGCCTGGTTGATGGAAAGCTGAACAGGAGTCAGCAGTGCCCTGGCAGCCAGGAGGGCCACCCGTGTCCTAGGGGGCATCAGGCACAGCATCTCCAGCTGGGCAAGGGAGGGGATTGTCCCGCTCTGCTCTGAGCTGGGGTGGCCTCACCTCAAGTGCTTGGGGGCAGTTTTGGGTGTCACAGTATAAGAAAGACATGAAACTATTAGAGAGTGTCCAAAGGAGGGCAACAAGGATGGTGAAGGGTCTGGAGGGGAAGCTGTATGAGAAGTGGCTGAGGCCACTCGGTTTGTTAAGTTTGGTGGAGACTGAAGGGAGGTCTCATTGTGGTCTTCAACACTCTAATGAGGGGAAGAGAAGGGGCAGAAACCAGTCTCTTCTCTGTGGTGACCAGTGACAGGACCCAAGGGAATGGCTTGAAGCTGAGTCAGGGGAGGTTTAGGTTGGATATCAGAAAAAAGTTCTTCACCCAGAGAGTGGTTGGGCACTAGAACAGCTCCCCAGGGAAGTGGCCACAGCACCAGCCTGACAGTTTAAGAAGTGTTTGGACAGTGCTCTCAAGTACATGGTGTGGCTTTTGGGGGTGATGCTGTGCACAGCCAGGAGCTGGAAGTGTTGATCCTGCTGGGTGCCTTCCAACTCAGTATGTTCTATGATTCTGTGTGGTTTAATGGCTTTGTTGCATTGGTTTAAATTTAGTACGTTTGCATATTACATATTGCATCATAGCATACATATTACATATTAGCAATTACATATTACAGCATAGTACTATTACAGAACATCATCAGCTTACTAAGCAGACAGGTTTCACTGGTGTCATGGTGTGACTCCTAGATTTTCAGTTCAAGTGAAGAATTCAGAGTCCTAAATTTATGTAAACTCTGTAAATGAGCCCCCAGAAGCCTAGGGGTTGTATTTTGTCTATTACTGTCTTCTGATATTCCAGGGTAGGTTCATAATGTGGACCAAGATGTTAAACTATTGGGTTTTAAAGGAATAACAACACTTTTGGGGTGAAATATTGGTTTTGGTGAACTTTGTGTTAACACTGTAAGTACTGAGATGAGATGAAAGATCCTATTGTATCCTTCCACTTCTCAGTGAATATGTCAGACAGTTAGTTTTTAGGGAAGGTCTTAATTCCTTTCTGAAGTATACAGACTTTCTGAGCAACAAACATGCTGGTTTGAAGGCAAACCAGTGGGAAGAATTAACTCCACACAAATATGTTGGGAGAGATTCCAAGTCAGAATTACAATTTAATAGGAAAAATTTACAATAAAGGCAATAGTGCAGAAATGCTGGTGTCAACAAAGTCAGAGTACAACCTGACACCCTGTTGGTCAGGGTGGTGGCAGCAGTCCAATTGGAGTGATGGATGTAGTCTTCTCAAAGTGGTGTCCTATGGGAATCCAGTGGTGGTATCCTGGTGTCCCAAGCCCCAGGTTACATCCAGGTAGGAATGTTTGGTACCTCCCCCAGGGCAGGACACCTCATAATGGGATGATGTAATTCTGTGAGTCATTCTGGGGAGTCCTTGATGGCGCATAAGTGGAGAAGGTTCCCCCTTTATGCTGGATGTACATTGGGCAGCTGTTGCAAACAACCAACCATTAACAACTCATCAGAAGGTGATAGATAGGTAGTGATAAAATAGGTACCTTACCTTGTAACCTAAGACAAAACCCTAACCTAGAACAGGTTTGGTTAATACTTTCGGGTTTTTTGCTTTGCCCTGACTAATCCTCTAGTATTATGTCCATCCTGTGCTCATGGCTGTAGTCTTCACTTTCTTCATCCTCATCACACTTTGAATTTTCAATGCTGAAAATGTTATTATCTGTCATGACCAATTTGCAATGTATTTATTCATTAAGACATTCATGTTAGATCAGAACTCCCTACTTAAGTAACTTGTTGCTTTCCGGCAGAAAGAAAAACTTTAAAGCAAAAGGCAAATGGAATGAGCCTAGGTTAAGGTAATGACAGTTGTAGCCATGGAGTGGTACTGTACAAATATATTGAGACCCTACTTCAGACAGAGAAGAGCCATTCTTGGACAACAAATGTTTTAAAAATCTATGGGCCAGTAGTTGAAGGGCAGCGTGATCCTCTGCCTGCCATAGCCCAGCTACAGACTGAAAGTGGGTTGTTTGAAGTGCAAACCTGAAGTTTAAACAACAGTTAACATATATTAAATTAAGAAGTTGTCAGGCTGTCTACACAGGATGCAATAGTGATTTCATTTTTGCTAAGCATATACCAAATCTTAGTCGTATAAAAAAGTCTGGGAATTCCTCACCTGCTGTTGAATTTGATTAAGAAAATGTTCTAACTTAGCATATAAGTTTCAGTATTTTTGAAGGCTCTAAAAAGATAAAGTAAAGCAGACTATAAATGGCTGTAGAAGTTGGAACATTAACAGTTAGAAAATATCCTAAAAATCCATGTTAAAAGCCTGAAGAATGATGAGACAGAATTTTTTGAGGACGTACAGTGCTGTGTGCAGAGGTGGACCTAAGTTTTGTTACATTATTAGTATAATTCTAAAATTCCTGGGTTTAATAATTAAAAGTTTTGAATTAAAAGTAGCTTTTCTGCCTGTATAAACTCTATTCAGGAGCCGATTTAAAGCTGCCGTGGGTGTCCTGTCTGGAGTTACCACCTGTCTGGCCTTCATTAAGCCTGCCATTAACAACATCTCTCTAATGACTCTGGGTGTTCCCTGCACAGCTTTGCTCATTGCTGAGTTGAAGAGGTAAGTACAATTCTCCTGAATGCAGGCAGTGTTGCCCTCAGATCCTTAAGGACACTGTGAGATGATACACTAGACCTGGCTTCAGTGCTTGTGACAGCAGATCAGAAATGCTTCTTCCACATGCAAAAGCAAAGTCTAGTAGTCTAGTTTTATCCTCAGATAAACAAAATTGATTCATATGCTTGTCTGCTTATATGTGGTTTAGTGCTGTTAGGAACAGTAGTACCTCTCACTGAGGAATATAAATGCCTTAGCATTAACGGGGAGTCTTTATACAGTAACAAATACAAGTAAATCTGAGCACTTGCTGCATGGCTGGTTGTTAACGAATAGCATGTGTAACTAATCACCAAAACACCCCTCCGTACATACGGGGATAGTTTGATATTTGCCCACCATTGGCACATTGGTATTTAAGGCAATACCCAAAACACACCTACTGATAAAAAGCTTTGTTTTGTTACCTCACGACTGCCTTGCATCAGAGCCAGACTTACTATAAGTGAAGCTCATCTGTAAAGTATGTTTATGTTGGAGTCATTTTAATGATATGTGTCTGGCATTATTTTATAACTATTGTTTATGTTTTTCTTCTTAGGTGTGAAAACCTGCGGGTATACAAACTGGGTCTCTTTTCAGGTCTTTGGTGGATGCTAGCACTTTTCTGCTGGATCAGTGACAAAGTGTTTTGTGAGATCTGGTCCTCAGTTAACTTCCCCTATTTGCACTGTGTATGGTAAGTGTTGTGTATAAAATCCAAAGTTTAATTCAAATGTGATCCAGCCTCATCACATTACCCTTCTGTGCTGCCAGGTGACTATTTCTGGTTAGTTCTAGACAGAGTTAATGGTAAGATTTTATAAGCCCAGAGAAGTCTTTTGCTATTCAAGGTGGCAGATTTAGGAGTCCCTTTGGCCTGATCAGATTCTTAAGCCACTAGGTTCATTAATTGTAACTGAATTCCTTGCCATACTGGTTACTGAAAACCATAGCTGTGACTATGAAAACTTAAACTGCCATTGTTAATGATGGTAATCCTCATGATGAATGAGGATTAGTGAGTAATTAATGATGGTGAAGTGGAGGAGCAGTGAAGGGCTTTGACACGTTTTCTCTTTTACCACCCAGCAACTCGTGGTTACTTGCTTGAGGTGCCATATCTCAGCATTTCTGCACAAATCTGTCAGAGGCAGAGGAGCCAAAAAGCTGGAGCCTGTTTAGAGCAGGGATAAACTACAGTTTTGTAGTTTTCCTTGTTCTCTATATTCTTTGCCTCTATGCAAAGGACAGACAGCAATCCTATGAGGGGCACGGGAGAAGATGGTGAAAGACAGACTGATGTTAAAGTATGGTGATCTAGTTG
Organism: Orthonyx spaldingii; assembly: GCA_013397795.1. Taxonomy (NCBI): domain Eukaryota; kingdom Metazoa; phylum Chordata; class Aves; order Passeriformes; family Orthonychidae; genus Orthonyx; species Orthonyx spaldingii. The sequence continues at coordinate 342,147 of VZTJ01003629.1, forward strand.
ATTGCTTTACTGAATTTATGTTACTGATTCTTTTTTTTTTATTTTTTCTTTCTTGGTGTGTGGGTGGCTATTCTCAGGCATATTTTGATTTGCCTTGCGGCATATCTGGGATGTGTCTGCTTTGCTTACTTCGATGCTGCCTCTGAGATCCCTGAGCAGGGCCCTGTCATAAAGTTCTGGCCCAGTGAAAGGTGGGCATTCATTGGAATTCCCTACGTCACCCTCCTCTGCGCACACAGAAAAACATCTGTGAAGATTACTTGAAGTTGGCAGCCATGCAATGGAGATGGATTTTCAATTTATATTACAGCACAGACAGTATTTATATAACGATAAATGGCTAGTATTGTATTTTGTCTTCTTCCTAAGATAGGCAGCACTTCACGTGTCGTAGGAAGAGGAGGGAAGTGTGTTCATTCCTCTCTGAAGAGGAGAGAGGAAGCAGGAACTTCCTTGGGCACTTGAACAGTAAAGTAACAAATGGCTTCTCTGTTTTTTACACTGTGTTTTTGATGTAGCATTTCTCTAGGGTCAAGGAATGATCACCTTTGGTGCTTGATCCACTTCTTTTGTAACCTTCTTTGCAAAAGAAGGCAGTGCCTACATGCCATCCTGTGTCCTTCTTAACTCTGATTTTGGTGTACTTGCACATGGCCACAAGAGTGTGCTCGAAGCTCATGCTACTGGCAGCCTGGTGTAGAACCCAGGCTGTGCATCGCTTTGGATCACAGAATACAAGATTGCTTTCCCAAGTACAACAGGAGATCAGTGTTTGCAGCTGGATAACTCTCTAAGTGCAATTAGGCAGTGTAAATGCAGAGAGAGCTGACAGAATTCCCTAAAACTGGGTAGGAGTTCAAGGATTTTATTGTATTTCCACTGTCCTGTGAATACTTGTATGCTGCATATTTCCTTCTAGCAGAAATGTCAAAAAATCCCTCTCTACCTCTTCAGACATGTTTGGTCTTGAATTTGGCATTGAAGTGCTCACAGAAGTGTGAACATTGACTTCAGTAAGATCTCAGGTCAGCATGGGTTGACAGTGTGATTAAACTATAAAAACTCATAGGTGCTTAGCTGCACATCTAATTTGAGAGCTGACTTCTCACCAATGTATTGCAAAGTGATGTAAAAAATAGTCCAGTGCTCTGCTGGTTGTACTTAGGAAAAAGTAGATAACTGCTTAAAAACCAAGCTGAAGACCTAGATTTCAGTGAGCAATGAGATGTGATCCTGAGTCTTGCAAAAGATTCAGATTTTCTATTTGTTTTCAGTCTGTTTTGTGAAGATAAGGGATGTCTAGGTCCATTTAGTTTTAAGATTAGTGGTGTTGAGGTTCAGGAATGGCTATAGTTCTTGCAAGCAATTAATACTAGGCCTGTTTTAAAAAATGGTGCAAAGTGCAGGCGTGTTTTTCAAATACTAGCAATTGTATCTGCTAATAGCTGCAGTTTTGGAGAAAAAAGAGAGCTCACATTCCATCAGAACTCTAATATCAGAACCTTTAGTGGGTTAAGGCTTTGAATATGCACTTTTATTAATAACTGTTATTTCCTTTTTCAGTATTAGACCATTAAATATTATTGTCTCTTTTGCTAATGCATCTCATGTTGTACTTGTTTTTTATCAATGCAAAAATGTACCCTATACAGTATCATCTTTATGAAAGTGGTTTTTAGCAAGAATTTTGGGGTGAATTAATTTTCAAGCATTTTCAAACGTTTAAAACTTTTATATTCGAATTTATGCCTAGAAAGCAAGAAGTAAGGTGTATGCCGATACTCTTAAAGCAAATTGTTAGTGGGAGATCTGACTTCTTCATGAGACCTTCGAAGTGGGTGAATAGACCACTGTCAGATGACTGCCAAATCATAAAAGCAGTAAAATCTTTCCAATGGAACAGTACATATTTATACCACTTGCTAGTAGATTTGAAACATCTTTTTGTTTTTGACACCCAGTGATACAATTTTTGTATGAAACCTGTTTGTAAAAATTTATATAGTAATGTTTTTTACTCTTTGAAACACAGCTGCTTTGTTCTTTTCCGTCCTCTCTCCCTGATTATGAAATGCTCAGCTTCAAACACTACTCAGGTATTAAAAGGTATATTATTAGATCCTTATACAGGTCAGATTGCTGGCTGAAACCCAGCTAAGTTTTCTGATGCCTAACATGGCCCTACTTGGAGTAAGACTTTTTGATAATGTTTGCTAAATTATTATGTTATGATAAGTAAGTTATTTTCAGTATTGCTTGGGAACCTAATAACTGCAGACATAATGTACTGTTCAAAATGACTGGAGCCTTTCTGCTTAATATTTTGCTTGAAAGCAACTTGTGACTTAAGGGGCTCTAGTTAATCTGCTGTCAGTTGCTGTCTTCTACTCTGCAGAGTCTGACTCCTCACAAAGAAGTAATTTTATAATTTAAAAAATCTCAGTAGGGATTCAGCTATTGAAAACATAAATGAATGCAGATAACAGGCCAAGAATCATCTCTTGTATTTTTATTATCTAATCTCTATCCTTTTTACTCTTCATGGCAGATTTTGTGAACAAAGATCACTATGTGTTATTCAAAATTTCACTGTAGAACTGGTTGGAGTATTCCACTGTAGCAGCAGCTCACCACTTTTAGATGTAGCTATTGCACTTTATATTAAATTCTTATTAACTTATATGTTCTGAAAATAGTTATATTTATTTAAAAAAATAAAAGCCATGCATTTTTTACAAGATTCACAGCTTCACGGATTGCACCTACACGATAATATTAGTACCCAAAGAAGTATATGTTTGGTATACAGAAGGGTTTGTGCGCTGGATGATACAGATTGATAGAGTATGCACAAGGAGCTGTATTACATTGCAGTATAAAGTGATGTATATGCACCTGCAGGTTTTAAAGCCATGGAATGCTTTCTTTCCCTGCTGACAGGAAACGAGTTAGTTCCTAGTGTTTAGATTCAGTTAGTATTTTAGTCTATTTAGTGGGATGCAATGCTGTGTTGAGTGTATTGTAGATATTGGCATGTGATATCCTTCATTCCTGTAATGTTAAACTTCAGATTTTTTAAGAAAGGATGGTTAGTTTTCGGTGGTAGCGGACACTTGCCCATTTCACAGTCGTTAACAACTCAACACAACCCTAAAGAATGATGTGGGGTTGGGGTTTTTTCCATCTCCGTTGAAGTCTGTATACTAAATGTTTGTGGAAAACATGTAATACGTTGCAGCATTAAACTGTATTTGGAGTAAATATTGTTTGCTTTTTCATATATCATGTTTGTGGAGAAGAATGCAGCTGCTGGTATAATGACTTGACGTATAGTAAGAATAATTTCTCCCTTGCACAGATACCAGCAATTCTGACTGTCTCAGCAGGAGGGAGACTGCATTACATAGAAGACCATTAATTAGTAAGATAGTGATTACTTTGCATATCAAGCTGGTTTTTGTAACTAGAACAAATATTTGAAAACTGCAGGCCTGTGAGTCAACAAAGACACGTAGCAAGAAATTGCTAAAAATGAGTGGCCTGTATTTTCACAAACAGACAAAACTGGGTCAGAGTGAGTACGTCTGGGAGAACGAAGGGGGGATCTTCTGTATATGTTATCTAAGACTGCGCTTCCAACTTAAAGGAGTGTGTGGCTATATAGTAGCCTTGCACCTGCCCCTGCCCTCCTGCTTCCCTTTTACCATAGTTCCTCTCACTTCACGTAAAAGACCATTTTTGAGACATTCCTGGATCCTCATAAGCAATTATAATCAAGCTTGAAATAGCTGTTTTGTGAAAGCATAGCTATAATTCAAAAATGTTATTCACTCAGAGTTAATGTCTGTAGCTGCTAAAAATTTGAAAACAGCTGGTGGGTTGGCTCATATATTGTTGTGTCACTCAGTCTGCTCTTATCTGGAATTTATGGACATGGTTTCCCATGGAAACAAGAGAAGCATCATCATCCCACTGCATTTCCCTGATAGCTTCAGAGCTCCAGGCTTATTTTGTCCAAATCTGACAGAGGCAAGAGCCTTGGAGGTAATTTTCTACAAGCTGTGCAAAAGCTGGTCAGGTAGAAAAGCCAGGCCTCTGAGATAAGCTATTGTTAAAATAATAGAGAACTTACCCAGGAAGGAAAACAAAGCAGTGCTCAGGTTCTGGATTCACTTTCACTGTGGTTTGTACCAGCTACAGCATCAAGAGCTACTTATACATGGAAGGAATTTCACATGCTTCTGTTCCAGAGATAGAGGAATTACTTTCTTATGTAACACACAGAAATTAACGTTTTTCTCCAGACTTAAAAGGCAGAAACTCCTTGGAGAGGTTGGTTGGAAGTGTCCTGTATTGCTATACTCCAGGCTGTCAGTTAAACACAGTGCAAGCTGAGAAAGACTGCAGTTTGAAGGAGGTGGCTTCCATGCCACAAACTCAGGAACCATAAAAACCTGTTTGTAAACTTCCAGTGTGTAGTGAGGAGGCGAGTAGGTGTTGATTAAAAACAAGTTGTGTCTACCTAATTTAGTTTTCTTCTACAACAGAGTATTTGCTCTCCCTGGGGCTATAGAAGAAACTATACTATTAGGTTTTGACACATAAGAGTTCTAGCACAGTCTGATGGGACATTATTATAAAAGTGATAGAAAATCTGTGTTTGAAAGAAGTTCTGTCTGTGGATTTGTATAAAATTGTTTGGACAGCTGTTTGTGAGCTGTCCTAGGTGATCCATTATAAAATCAGAAAAAGATGTCAAGTGGACCTCAGCAGGAGGTCCTTCCTGAGCTACCTTTTGTTTAATTGCTCAGCAGTGTGCACATAAAAGTTACTGGTAAAGTCTGGGAAGATTCATGAATACCTTGAGAAAGAAGTCTAAAATCCAAAGGTGGTTGACTGAATTGTAAAAAAAAGAACCAAATTGAGTAAGAACAATGTATTAAATCTATATGGTTATTGACAATGCTGAATGCAGAATAAGTAGGAAAGGAGAAATTCTTAGTACAAGAACTGAAGTATTAGTGTGGCTCAGAGCCAAATATACAGTAATAAGGCATCACCTCAATATAAAGAAAAAAACCCAACATCATACTGAAAAAATCCTGTAAGACAGGAAGAAATCCTTTCCTTCAGAGAGTACCAATGAGGATTACCAGCAACTGGAAAAAACAAAAGGCCTGTATGGAGAAATAGACTTAGCCTTAAAAAACAGTGTGAGATAGATACGAATATGATGTAAGTATGTAGAAGGAAGCGTGCAAAGATTCAGGGCACTAGGGGAGGTGCAGAAGCACAGTAGAATGGAGGGTCAGTATCTCTATCTCTTCATGAAGATAGATATTTAAGGAGCAATTGGAGAAGCTGTAGGCATTTGTATAGGACATAGACACTGCTGATCCTGCCTTGGGAGAGGGATATGGAGTAGTTGGTGGCAGTTGGGATACTCAGACACTGATTTTTTTCCTCTCGTTGCTGTGCTTATGCACATGGGCTGGACACAGAATGAACTGTGGGCAGAGGTAAATATGAGTACTTTGCATGATGGCACTGGCAGAGAAATACCAACTGTACATAAGAGCATAATTGTGGGCATTACTGTCAAGTAGTTGTCATTGAAATTCCTGTAGACTCTTAAGTTAGGAAGAATCCAAGAATGCAAAGGTGGAGCCATGATCATGCTTATGGGATATATGCTGTGATTTACAAAGCCCAGTCTGGAGAGCACAGAATACACAAAATCACACAGAATATTCTGACTAGGAAGGAACCCACAAGTATCATTGAGTCCAACGTGGGGATCAAACCCTTGACCTTGATGTTATCAGCACTATGTTCTGACCAACTGAGCTAGTTTTTAAAAATGGGAAGGCCAACACAGCCCTGGATATGCTGACATCATATGAGACCCACCTTTCTCAGCAAAGGAGGAGAGTCTTTGCTTGGGAACTAGCGGGGCTGCTTGGGAACTGGCAGAGCTTTAAACTAGATGTGGTGGTGAGGGAGACAATACCAGGCTTGTCCCTGGCAGGCTGTGGGATGAGAGGCAAAGGCTAGAGTGACAGGGTGCTGGCAAGGGCCCTCAGACTCTGAACTGTGCTGGAGCACACCTGCAATCTTACAGAGATGGGCTAGGGACTCGTGAGGTAAGAGGAACCAACAGGGAAACACCAGGGAAATACCTCAAAATAATTAAGGGGGTGCTCCTTCAGGAAAACAGCACTGCTGACAGCCCCGCTGAGGTGCCTTTATGCCAGTCCTCACAGCATGGGCAGTAAGCAGGAGCTGGAAGCCACTGTGCTACTAGAAAGTTAAAACCTCGGTGCCATTACTGAAGTTCGGTGGGATGAATCCTGTGACTGGAGTGCGGCTGTGGACGGCCACTGGCTGTTCAGAAGGTGCAGGGAATGAAGGAGGGGCGGAGGAGTTTCTCTCTGCATCAGTAGGTGGATTAAGTGTTGTGTTGGTTTGGCACAGCCTGGTTTTTGGTATCTGGGGGGCCACAGTGGTGGCTTCTGTGAGAAGCTGCTGGAAGCTTCTACTATCCAACAGAGCCAATCCCTGATGGCTCTGAAGATGGACATGCTGCTGGCCAAGGCTGGGCCAGTTAGAAAGGTTGGTAATGCTTCTGTGTTGACATACTGAAAAAGTAAATCAAAACAAAGTTCACTCGGTTTTGCTTCTATTGAGAGAAGAGGAGGAAGTGAGAACATGTGAGGGAAACAACACGGAGACACCAAGGTCAGTGGAGAAGGAGGGGGAGGAGGTGCTCCAGGCGCTGGTGCCGAGATTCCTCTGCAGGCCGTGGTGAAGACCATGGTGAAGGAGCTGTGCCCCTGCAGCCCTTGGGGATCCACGGGGGATGCAGAGATCCACCCGCAGCCCGTGGGGGAGGTGCCCAGGCCAGAGCAGGTGGATGCTGGAGGAAGCTGCAGTCCAGGTGGGAGACCCGGCTGGAGAAAGAGGGGTCCCTGCTTCCAGGCTGGAGCGGTATGTCCTTGGAGGACTGCACCGCGTGGAAGAGTGACCCACGCTGCAGCAGTTTTGGGAGGACTGTGCACCCATGGGAGGAACTCACGCTGCAGTTGTTTTGGCAGTACTGCTGCGCATGGGATTTTGGAGCCACGTTGAAGAAGTTCTCAGAGAACTGTCTCCTGTAGGAGGAACCCCACAGCCTCACAGGATAAAGGACTCCTCTCCCTGAGCAATACAAGGGTAACTCAGGAGATGAACTGACCAAACCCCTATGCCCTGTTCCCCTGTGCTGTTGGTGGGAAGGAGGGAGGGGCTGGGAGGAAGAGGGTATTTTTAATGGCTTATTTTACTTCTCATTATCCTCCTCTAATTCTGTTTAGTAATAAATTCACTTTGTACCTTTAAGTTGTGCCTGTTTTGCCCTTGTAGTGTTTTCTCTCAGTCCTTAACTCACGGAGCCTCGTTAATTTTTTTTTCCTTCTCTCTAACCAGCTACAGCAGAGGGAGGGTGAGAGAGTGGCTGTTGTGGGTGCCTGACATTAGGTCAGTGTCAAACCACGACAAGTGTGAGGAGTTTTCTCTCAAGAAGAGCCATGGGTACATCAAAAGCTTGTGGGCTGAGAAAAGGGCAACCAAGGGGACCTTGTGGGTGGTGTCTACTACAGCCTCCCCGATCAAGGAGAGCTTATTGGTGAAGCCTTCTTGCTCCAGCTGCGGGAAGCACTCTTCAGCCACCCTGACCTATGTTGGGAAAATGGCCCAGAGAATTGTAGGAGGTCCAGGAGACTGTTGGAATGCATGGATGATAACTTCCTGACCCAGGAAACAGCCAGCCCTACCAGAGGGGATGCAATACTGGATCTGATGGTCACCAATGTAAGCAAATGTATCAGACACATCAAAATTGTACGCAGCCCAGGCTGCAGTGTTTCTGCATTGGTGGAATTTGCAGTCTTGAGGGAGATAGGTCAGGAGAAGTGTGAAGTTAGGACCCCAAAATTTAGGGAAGGAAATTTCCAGCTCTTCAGGGACATGGTCTCTGGGATCCCCTGGGAAACTGCCCTTAGGGACAAGGGAGCAGAACAGAGCTAGCAGATCTTTAGGGAAGTCTTCCATAAAGCACAAGAGCTAGCGATCCCCAGAAGCAAGAAGTGGGCAAGGAAGGTAAGAGACAGCATGGCTGAGTAGGGAACTGCTGGTCAAACTAAAGGGAAAGAAGCAAATGCAGATAGTTGAGACAAGGACTTATGTTCTGGGAAGGGTATAGGGATGAAATGCAGTTGTGTAGGGATGAGGTGAGGAAGGCCAACGTGAAATGAACTAAACCTGGTAAGGGACACAGAGAATCACAAGGGCTTCTACAGGTACGTTAACAAAAAAAGGAAGGTCAAAGGTGTACTCCCCCTAGAAACAAGGCTGGAAACTGATAATAATGGATGAGGACATGTGTAAGTGACCCGATGAGCTGCATCCCAGAGTCCTGAGGAAATTCACTGATGTAGTTGCCAAGTCACTCTCCATGATATTTGAAAAGTCATGACAGTCAGGTGATGTCTCAGGGGACTGGAAGAAGGAAAACATTGTACCCATCTTTACAAAGGGAAGAAAGGAGGATTCTGGGACCTATCGACCTGTCAGCCTCCCCTCTGTGCCTGGGGAGATCACGGAACATATCCTCCTAGAAGCTGTGCTAAGGCACGTGGAGGACAGGGAGGTGACCTCCAGCATGACCTTACCAAGGGCAAATCCTGCCTGACCAACCCACTGGCTTTCTGTAATGGAGTGATTACATCAGTGGTCAAGGGAAGAACTACAGATGCCATTTGTCTGGACTTCTGTAAAGCCTTTGACACAGTCCCCTCCACAACATCCTTCTCTCTAAACTAGAGAGCAATGGATTAAACGAGTAAACTGTTATGTGGATAAGGAATTTGTTGGATGCTTGCATGCAACGAGTAGTGGTTAACAACTCAGAGTCATGATAGGCACCAGTGGCAAGTGGTGTCCCTCAGGGATCTGTATTGGTACCAGTATTATTTAATATCTTCATTAATTACAGAGATTAAGGGATCAAGTACACCTTCAGAAATTTGCAGACAACAGCAAGTGGAGTGGTGCTGTTGCCACACCTGAGGAACAGGGTGTCATCCAGAAGTACTTGGATAAGATCAAGAACCGGGACTGTGGGAATTCTGTGAAATTTAACAAAGCCAAGTGCAAGGTACTGCACCTGGATTGGGGCAAACCCTGGTACCAAAACAGGCTGAGGATGAACAGATGGAAAGCAGCCCTACCCAGAAGGACTTAGGGGTACTGGTGGATGAGAGTCTGGACATGACCCAGCAGTGAGCACTTGCAGCTTGGAAAGGTATCCTGGGCTACATCCAAAGCAGCGTGGCCAGAAGAGCAAGGGAAGGGATTCTGCTCTTCTACTCCACTCTGGTGAGACCCTCCTGTTACAATGCTCTCTAATCATAGAGGAGCAAAGAGAGCTCTCTGTGAATAAAGTAGAAAGAACCATGAGGTTCAAAAATTCCCCAAAATGAGATTAAAGCCAAACAAAGTTAAATGTTGATACCAAAAGATGGATATATTTTATTTAACAGTAAAAGAGGCAAAAAGAAAGAAAGAGAAAAGAAAGAAATAGAAAAAGACATGAGGGGGGACAGGAAGAGTGACAGAGACAGATTAAGTAGAAACATATCACCGCTCCGTGGGTCCCAACAACGTCTCATGGCTTCCCTCCATCTGGTCTTCTTGGTGGTGAGGGTCACCTGCCGAAAACCATGAAATCCAATGGATTAATATATGCTTGGGCCAGTGGGAATGCCCAGGTGCCTCCCCTGAGGGGGGTCCAGGGTTGACACTGTCTCTTGCAAGACTTTGGATCAGTTGCGTCACTTTGTATCACATGCAGTGCTCTGGTGCAGGGTCTGGGGAACCCTTTGTGGGGGCTTCTGATGGGCCATGACACCCCCTCAGCTGCCCCTCACATGAATGTCCCATAGAAGTGGCCTTCTTGGGGTGGGGGACCCTTGCAGCTGAGCTAGTCTGCACAGTGGAGCATGGGTATTCACTGCCTTTGGCCAAAGGTTTTTTGCCATCCACCCAAAATCCTCCTTCTCCCCCCTGGGGCAGTGTCTGTGCAAACCTGGCAGTAATAAGCCTGGTGCTATAGCCTCCACCCTGAAGCTGCTGGGCTTGGCTCTTCTGTGAATGCTGTCCCAGCCTTATCCATTACTTCCCAGGCCTGAGATGCTTTGAACAATAGTGTCACTTTTCTTATCTTGAATAGCCTTAGGCAGTTTCATTCACAGTTCAGGGTTTCAGTTAGGAGGCCCATTCAAGAGTGGGCTTCTGTGGTACAGCTTCGATGTACAGTTTTGCCATAATGGGCAAAGACCTTTCTGACAATGTTTGAGCCATGAGTAATAACATTTCAGTCTCTGACACCCACCTGGAGTTCTGTGTCTAGCTCTTGGGTCCCCAGCACAGGAGGGACATGAGCCTGTTGGAGCATGTCCAGAGAAGAGTCAACAAGTTAATCAGAGGGATGGAACACCTCTCCTATGAGGAGAGGCTGAGAGAATTGAGATTATTCGGTCTAGAGAAGAGAAGGCTTCGGGGTGACCTCATTGCAGCCTTCCAGTACCTGAAGGGAGCCTACAAGAAAGATGGAGAGAGACTGTGTACAATAGCATGTAGTGACAGGACAAGGGGAAATGAACTGAAAAAGAATAGATGTAGCATAGATGTTAGGAAGAAATTCTTTACTGTGAGGGTGGTAAGACACTAGAACTGGTTCCCCAGAGAAGCTGTGGATGCCCTATCTGTGCAAGTGCAAGACTAGACTGGATGGGGCTCTGAGCAACCTGGTCTAGAGGAAAGTAACCGTCTCAAGGGGAGGGTTGCTGGAACTAGAAGGTCTTTAAGGTGCCTTCCAACCCAGGCCATTCTATGATTCTCTAAAGTTTTTTACAGAACATTTTGAGAAGTAGTGTTGTTCTGTCTCTATTCCCATTATCCCAAGTATCTTTATGTCAGGGTTCCTATCTCAATGCCAAAGTAAGTATAGCATTATTTTGTTGCAAGGGTTCTGTTAAATCAGTTAAGTCTGTAAAACTTGTTTTTCACTTATCTCATAGGCTATATGAAACATTCTTAGAACTACAAAATGATCAGCTTAATAAATACTAAAGAAGGAAAATATCAACCACCCACAAAAACAAGAACAAAATTCTAAGGAAGTTGTTTTGACTTTCATATTCTCATATAACTTTGGTATCAATGGGGAACATGGAGAGTTCAAAGAATATAAAAAGTCTGAGAGTTGTCTCTGAATGACATTCATGGGACTGGATGAAAGGTAAAACATATTTTGATCAAGAAAGAACAGTACAATATGGTCATAGCATGAACAATTCAAGTATTGAAAGACACATCATCAGCAACCACATAGGTAAAAATGAAAGCAAAGGCACTTAGATACAAAAGTATACATTTAACATAAAAAGATAAAAGTTATTCTAAAAAACTACATACACTCAATATTTACATGATTTGCTGTGCGGCTGCACTCTGTTTGTAATGTATCATTTGTGACCACGTTATGTCAGGTGCTCTTTCTCCATGAAAAAGGAAGTTACAAGCCCCTGCAGATGCAAGCTGACAGTGGCAAGTGAGTGACATGATCTGGAAAAAACTGTTTTCTGAGAGAAAGAAAAAACATTTAAACAATGAACCAGAGGGCAAAATCTGCACAAGGCTGAATATTGTGTTTGTATAGAAGTGATACCCATAATTGACATTAATGACTACTTGGATAAATTAATTAACAGCTGGGATGCAAAATAAGTCCTTACTAGACATCTGTGGGGAAAAAAGGGCTGCGGTGGAGGTGACTGTCTGTTCAGGGAAGATGTTCTGCTGACAAGAGGAAATTGCTAAGTTGCCCATGAGAGAAATGAGAAGGAAACCATGAATTATGGCTTTACTGGTAGGTAGGAGGGGAAAAGTCACAAGCAGACAGCTGCCTAGGGACAGACTATGAAGGGAAAAACCTTAAACAAAAAGTGGGCGTTGTAAGAGGACTGCAGAGAAGGGAAGATGACCTACTTTTTTTGTAGAAACCCATACAGCACTGCAACGTGATTCTCCACATGAACACATTTTGGAGTGATGCACTCCTTATAAGTCTGTCTACAGGACTGTGGTCTGCTTCCCTGGTGACAGTGCACCAAGCAAGGATTGCAGGGTCCTAGGCAAACACATAAGTCAGTGTTTCAATATTGTACTGTCACAGCTGCACATAGTGACTCCACAGAGAAGTGATGTGGTCTGTCTAGCTGACCACAGTATCTGGACCACCTTTGTTAATTGCTAAGCTGCTTTGCTAAAAGGAGAGAAGTTGATCAATATAGCAAAACCCATGTATGAAGTCCGCTGTCATGAAATGATGGCAAAATAGGGCTAGAAATCTCAGGAAGTCACATAAATCAACAGCGGCTCAAAAGCAGGCTCAGCCCTTCAAAAATGCCTCAGGAAGATTTTTACCTAGCCTATTGTTTAAAAATTACAGTACTGCAGTACCCATGTTTTCCCTTTGTTCCAGTCACACAAGCAGAAGGGACCAATGGACAAATAGACTGCAAGACTTTTACTACCACCACTTTTGTGCAGTATGAGAAAGAAGAGTATGGTAGGGGAAAGCTCCCTGCTGGTCCTGCACTCACATATCTGGCTGAGTCAGGATTTTGATGGTCCAGAAGCCCTCTGAGTAATGTGCTAGCTAGTTTGACACCTTTGTGAACTGCAGTGGAAGGGATGAGTCAGGCAAAAGGTAAGAAGATGCTAACTTAGGCTTGCCTTCTGAATTTAGCCACGAAAGAAACCCCAAAACCAACCACCCAAAAATTACAAACCACAAAGCAAAAAAAAAACCACACATGGCAGAAGTCGCTCAATATATTAGTGATGCCTATTACATCTTCATGTAGAAACAGAGAGGTGTAATCACAACATGACTTTTGCTAATCCACTTCTGTAATCTGAATAAGTCCTGATCCAGAAAAAGGGAGTACATAATTTGGAATATCTTTGAAGTACCATTATGGTATTTGGAATAAATAAAGAGGTGGTGATGTGAAGGAAAGTTTAATTTGAAAGTTGTACTGAAGCAATCTGGTTCCAAAGCCTGCCTTAGTTTTATAAATGGGATGATTTTTCTTGGTTACTGTAAACTCTTGGCAGTTATTAGGGCCACTGGAAGAATGAAATGTTAAACCTGTGAGCAGGATCATAACCTGTCCTGCACTGCTCTTTGCCCCTCATTATATACACTGGATTTAACACATCTGGCTTGGTCCAGAAATCTTTAGCTTTGTTACTTGTGATGCTATTATACCATATCTCAAATTCTCTATCTCCAGATGCTCTAACTTGTGGATTTCCTGGTATTCATGAAGCTGCAGTGTTATGAAGAGCTGCTGAAGTGATTTTTGTGTCCGTGTTAAGGTGCTGTCTTACCTTTGAGAGTCAATGTAAATCCTTCCTCTGGCAGCACATAATCAGGCTCCAGTGCCTTTAAAAACATACCACTATAGGACTGCTCTGGCATATTCATGTATGTGTTTGTGTGAATCCCATTAAATGCTACTGTAACCATATCCCATACTTGCAGAGTCTTGCTGATATGCTGCTGTCCAGCTCTGCTCACTGCTCGCAGGTGATTAGGGAAATTCCTGTTAAAGTCAGTGACACTCTCCTGTATCTTAGACACCTGAGGACTGGGTATGAAGTCAACCATATAGATAGCCAATCTATATGGTTAGTCAACCCAGCCATATAGATTATTGTGAGTCTTTGCCCGAGATCATGAAGTTTGTGTCAAAAACTACACTATTTTAGACTTAGGCAAGCGAGACTTTTTTCTGGTATTAGCTTACTTACTTGTGCAGTGTTTCCATTTCTTGCTTTAAATAAGAGCTACACCTTTGAGCCTAAAGTCAACTGTCCATGTTGCTTCTATGGAAACAGACATCACGAGCCATATGTGGAACTGAGGCCTCCCGTCAAGAAGTCAGGGTGACCTGTCCTTCATCCATTCAGGAGAATGAATGAAGAAGACAGAACCTCTCTTGCTTGGGTCTCCTGGTCTCTGAACCATAGCATAACATCAGTTCATGGAGAGCACATGTTTCTTTTCACAATGTAGTGTTGTGCCCTTGTCAAACTCAGGTGTCTTTATAAAAGGTCTCTTGAAAACAAAAATCCTTGCACTAAGTGTCTATCACAAGAAGACTGTTTAGATGAGATCATGAGGAGCAAACTGGGTAAGTGGCTGAGATCTTCTCCACAGGCACAAGGGAGGGGAAGAGGGTTAATGACACTGCAACACCTCATAGAGCATGACATGAGGCATCCACCAAAGGCAAGACTACATCTGCTATCTGTCTAACAAATACTTGCTTCTTACTTCATGTTCCGTGTTCATTTTGTGTCACTCCCTGAACTGTGATGGACAGCACTACGTCTTACCACTGAGGGAAAGGGGTGAATAGCCTGGGGAGGAAGGAAGCCTATTGTGCCAGAAAAGAGCTGCAATGTGCATTGCCAATGCCAGTTTCAGCTTAACTGCAGAAAGGGAGAAATGCTACACGGAGTAAAATGCATAGGAAAGGAAAATAACTAATGGTATCATAAGTAATGCTGGTGAGCACTTTTGTGATGTTTTGCTATCACAGACTGTGTGGCACAGCAGCCTTGTCCTTTGACCTCACTGCTTGGTGCTTTTTCTTCAAATCTTCCCTTGCTAGTTACCTATTTTGCTTGTTAACCTGATGTATGCTCTCACAATTCAGTGTCTTTGTAGTTCTCCTCTTTTCCTCTCTCTCTTATTCACTGCAGTAAATAAAACTGCAGTGTCCTGGCTTTCAACTGCCAGTGATTGCAGCACTGAAAACTAATACAGACAGCAGAGCTGTTAGATACCTTCTAACCTGCTGATACTGGTGGCAGTCTGTGGCTGCAGTGGTCAGCAGCATAGAAATGCCTAAATACATAATACATATTGGACCTGAGTATACAAAATAAATTTTAATGTCAGCCATAATATAAGGACCTTTCCACAATCAGTGCTCTCTCTAAAGTGAAAGGTGTTACATCACTTGCAAAGAGGAAGATCAGCTGCTGCTTAAAGACTATCTTAATTCTGCACATTGCTGTAAATTATATGAAGGGCCAGTCCTCCACTGAACTGTAATGAATGTCTGACCTCAAATGTACCTTTTAACTATGAATATCAGAATTTAGTTGTAAAGTGTGAGAGTTTGTTCCTTTTTACAAGTGCTACATTTTTTGATTCAATATTTTTATACTTGGAAAACTGAGGAATAAAGATTTGTCAATCTTTTGATTGTAACTTGCTGATTTGTTGCTGATAATTATCTGCAATATGAAGAATAATAAAGATAACTTAAAAATGCATGTTTTACCTGGTCAGCAATTGGATGTAAGCATTGGTTTTTGCTATAAGGCTCTATAATTTTTCTAATAAAGCTAAGCATTTAGATAAGCCAATAATTCTTACTATTTTAATTAACCACAGCTTATTTACAGTAGAGTATAATTTGTTATTATTACTATTTCCTTTTGAGAACGTTAGATGTGGCATTAGTAATACAAATCACTCTGTGATCTCGCTGATTACTGCAGCAATCAAAGCTATAGCATAGACAGGACAATGTAATGTAGAGTGAAAGACAGATCAGGGAAAATCACAGAAGTCTTTCCCTGCTGGCATTAGTGGCAGATAAAAATATTACATCATAGAAAAGGCCCTGTGTGCGGTATTAGTGATGTTATTTCTTGAACCTAAACAGCATTTAGGAAGCAATTGCAACCCTGGAAATTTCAGCCCATTTAGTATCTCAGCTGGAATCAGAAACGGAAAGGGCAGAACTGCAGTATGAGCTGTCATTTTTTTATATCATTTAACTGGAATACGTGGGTGATAGTATCTTGATAGTGTAGAAAAAATGCATAGGGAAAAATGCCTTGTCTGTGGAAACAACTTTGAAATCACTGAGAGGTTTGCAGCTGAATGACAGTTCAGGTGCTCCATGAGCCCTCATGTCAGGCTTTCTCTGTGAGAAACCAGCTCTTTGTTCCTCCATTCGTAATGGAACTGACCCTTAAATTGTTCCTAGCAATTACCACACTGTCAGGAAAAGGTGGACATTCTAACAGAAAAAACTTTGAAATATTCTGCAGTGATCTCAGTTTTTTCTCTGTTCCTATTGCTCCTCCCTTCTCTGACCTGAAATATTCATTTTAGGAAAAGGATGACATACAATAGAAAACTGTAAATGTAAAGGATATACTGTACGTGTAAAGCATAGGTAAATATAAGTATATATGACATTATTTGTGACTGTATAAATGTGCAACTGAAAAGATTGTACAGTCCTAGACCTTGCTTTTATAAGGTCAAAGTTTTAAGAAAAATGGGTGAGACAGTCTGTACACACCATAGTATCTGAGTACCAAAATGAGTCCTAGCTGATAGAGAACTCTTGTTGATAGCATGCAGGATAAGTTCTCTGTGAGGCAGATTATTCATTGCTTGCTGCAAGAAGAAAGGTTTTAAGAGCAAATAAAACCTCAGTGGGTGAGGATTATGATGCAAACTCATTAGGCCATTGCTAATTGGATGCTAGGAGGAAGACAGGTTGCAAGGATTTTCCTGCTTTTGGTCAGCACTAAGTGAAGGCCTCGGGAAATGGGAAGTCTTCTCAGTGTAATCCTTTTGCCACTAGATACCCATGACAAAACCAAGAGAAGAGGCAGATTACATTTCTTTAGTGAAGTTTATCACTAGAGAAAGACAATTGGTGTCTTTTGTCCCTCAAAACATGCTTAGTTGTACTTTAATCAGAAGGCTAGGAATTAATCCAATAGGCAACCATTCAAGAAATAAGACTTTACAAAAATGTTACCCTCTATCAGTATTAGGCCTGCAGTTCAAATACAAAGGTCAGGTATCTTTCTGTATGTTTCTTGTCAGATGTCCTCAACAGGCGAAAACAGATGTCAAATTTCCTTCTTAATATAATCCTGGTAATAATATTCTTTTTAATAAAGAATGTGGAAAAACTTTCTAAAATGTAAGAAGTTGCTCAGTCTGTTGAATGTTGGAAGTTGCTTAGTACGCAGATGAAAAATCCTACCATGTTAAGCAAATTAAGGTCTCTGACAAATGTAAGCCTTTGATGGTTTTTAAACACCCCGCCCTTAGCATATTCAGCCAGGATACATCTCAGAGATATATGTGGTGTAATACACATAGAGGAACGGATGAAATGTTAGAATCATCATAGAATCATAGAATGGTTTGGATTGGAAAGGATCTAAAAGATCCTCTGGGTAGAACCTTCCAGCTTCCACAAGATCAGGTTGTTCAGAGCCCTATCCAACCTGGTCTTGAACGCTTTTGGGGGAGGGCATCCACAACTTCTCTGGATAACCCGTTCCAGTGCCTCACCACTCTCACAGTAAAGAATTTCTTCCCAGTATCTAATCTAAACCTACACTCCTTCAATTCAAAGTCATTCTCCCTTGTCCTATCACCTATCACATGTCCTTGTGAAAAGTCTCTCTCCAGCCTTCTTGTATGCCCCTTTAGTTACTAGAAGGCCACAATTAGGTCACTCCACAGCGTTCTCTTTTCCAGGCTGAACAGCCTCAACTCTCTCAGCCTGTCTTCACAGGAGAGGTGCTCCAGCCCCCTGATCATCTTCATGCCCCTCCTCTGGGTTTGTTACTGTAGGTCCATGCACTTTTTATGTATGTGTCCAGTACTCCAGGTGAGGTCTCGCAGAGCAGAGCAGAGCAGAGCAGAGCAGAGCAGAGCAGAGGGGCAGAATCCCCTCCCTCGCCTTTCTGGCCACACAGCTTTGGATGCAGCCCAGAGTGCAGGTGTATGTCTGTGCTGCAAACACACATTGCCAGCTCGTACTGAGCTTCTCATCCACCACCAACCCCAAGTCCTTCTCCACCCTGCCTGTGTTTGTACGTGGCATTGCACTGACCCAGGTGCAACACCTTGCATTTTCCTTTGTTGAACTTCATGAGGTTCACACAGGCCCACTTCTCAGGCCTGCCAATGTCCCTCTGGATGCCATCCCTTCCCTCCAGCATGTCGACTGCACCATGCAGCTTGGTGTTGTCAGCAGACTTGCAGGCAGTGCACTCAATCCCACTATCCATGACACTGATAAAGATGTTAAACAGAGCTGCTACCAATACTGACACCTGAGAAACACCACTCATCCCTGGTCTCCACTTGAACATCAACAGCAGCTCCAGGAAATTCCTTATTTACTGAGCAGTCCATGTATCAAGTTCATGTCTTTCCAATTTACGGACAAGGATGTTACGCATGACTGTTTATCCTTTAGAAAAGTAGGGGTTGTTTCCCCTTTACCATTCAGTAGGAACTTCACCAGGCTGCCATGACTTCTCAAATATGATGGATAGTGGCTTAGCCACTTCCTTGACCAGTTCCATGAGAACCTGTAGGTGTATCTCAGCAGGTCCCATGGACTTGTGAACCTTCATGTTCCTTCAATGGTCTCAAACCCAATCTTCTCCTAGAGCAGGCAGTTCTTCATTCTCCCAGTCTCTGCCTTCAGCTTATGCAACTGGAGCATTTGCTGGTGAAGATTGGCACAAAAGAGCTGTTGAGTACCTTGGCCTTCTCCATGTCTTGGGTAACCAGGTCTCCCATATCCTTTGTGAGAGAACTCACATTTTCCTTGGTCCTTCTTTTATCCCTGATTTTGTTACCTTTTATGTCCTTGGCTAGATTTACATATGTTAGTGCTTCCTAACCAGATCCCTGGCTGTTTGAACAATGTTCTGTATTCCTCCCAGGCCACTTTTCCTTGCTTCCACTCTCTGTAAGCTACCTCTTTGTGTTTAAATTCATACAGGAGCTCCTTGTATGTTCATGCAGTCTTATTGGCATTCTTCCCTGATTTCCTGTCAGCAGGGATGCATTGCTCTTGAGCCCGGAGGAGACAATCTTTGAATATCATCCAGATATCTTTGTCCCCTCTTCACTACAGGGCTTTATTCCACATCACTCTGCCAGGGGGATCCCTGGAGAGACCAAAGCTTGCTCTCCTGATGTCCAGGATAGTGAGCTTGCTGTGTGCCCTCCTCCCTGCCCCAAGAATCTCAAACTCCACCTCTTCATGGTCACTGTAGCCCAAGCTGCCCTTGAGCTTCACATTCCCCTCCAGCTCCTCCTCACTGGTAAGAATAAGGTTCAGCATGCATCTCTCTTTGTTGTCTCCTCTCTGTCACTTGGAGAAGGAAGTCCTCATCAAGGCATTCCAGAAATCTTCTGAATTGCCTATGCGCTGCTGTGCTGTCCCTCCAGCAGATGTCAGGGTGTTGAAGTTCCCCATGAAGGCCAGAGTTTGTGAATGTGAGGCTGCTCCTGTCTTTCTTAGAGGGTCTCATTGACTCAGTCATCACGGTCAGGTGGCCTGTAGCAGACTTCCACTAGAAAGTCACCTGTCCCTGCCCTCCCTTTAATCCTCACCCATAAGTTCCAAGTCAGCTCCTCATCCAGCTCCTGCTGGAGCTCCATACACTCTAGATGGTCACTGACACAGAGGGCAAGACTGTCTCCCTGCCTGCCCAGCCCATCCTTTCTAAAGAGCCTGTTCCTTCCATTTCAACACTCCAGTCATAGAAGTCATCTCACCATGTTTGTGTGATGCCAATGAAAGGAATGAGAGGGAAGTGTCTTTACAAACAAACTGGGTGTGCTGATAGATAAGGTCAGATACTGAGAGATGAAAGAAACAATGGCAGAAAGATACATAAATTCCAATATATTCCACTAATTGACTCAGACTGATACTCACCCAAGACTGTGCTAAATTCCTGGATTTAGCTAAAAAAAAAAAAAAGGGAGATAGACACAAGGGAAGAAGGGGGAGGGTACATATTAGAAGGGGGTTTGTATTAGGGAGTCTGTACCTCTCAAGTACCTCAGCCAATGGGCAAAGAGAGGGAAAATGCGGCCGGAAAATGAGGATAAAAGAGAGGCTGAGTCTTCTGACAATTTGAGAGACCCCATGGGAAATGCCCATGACCTCTCCCTTTATTCATGAATACAGCTATGGGACATCTCTGTCTCCTTTTTGGACATAAACCTCTGGTGTTTGTGAACTAATTTTCCTAACACCAATAAAGTAATAGCCTTGCAGGTGGGCAAACGTCTCTGGATCCTCCTGTTTATTCCCCATGTTGTCTGTATTAGCATAGAGGTATTTAAATTGGGCCCCCAATGAGGCTGACTTTCTGTCTGGAGTGGCTGGAATTCCTTAAAGCTGCCTTTCGGGTGCCCTCCTGCTGACTTCTGTATCCTCTCAAGGCTCTGGGCATGTCTTGCTGGCTCTGGCATCTACTTACCCCGTTGCAATAGAGCATGATATGCAGATTGGGTTTTTCTTGTTGTTCAAAAATTCGTATAGTTCTTCTGTTGGAAAAGATACCAAGTTTAAAATTTTTGTCTCATAACTTTAGTCAGGTTTGTTCACCTTTGCCCTACAGGAAGGGAACTAATGTTCCTTTCCAAGGCATTGTTCCACCAGGTGAGGCCTGATAGGTTTAACATCTCAGCAGACCAGAGAGTAGCCCAAAAGATACCCATAATGTTAATGACCATCAGCAGAACATCAATAACCATTACTCCAGAGGCGTGGTTGGCAACACCTAGTCCAGAAAAGGCTGATAAGGCAATCAAGGACCTAATAAGAGGTGAAAAAACCAAGGTCCAATAGAAAACAAAATGCTAAGAAATACATAACTTAGAACCAATGAATGTTAAACCAATGTATCTCTATGGGGTTTTGACTGGATAAAGTTTAAGAGAAAATCCTGTAAAACTCATGTGTGATGGAATGATTTTCTCTGCACACCCGGGCTGTGTGTGGATGAGATGATTTTTGTTACACATCCTGGCCAGAACACCATCCTGGTCAGAACTAAAGTAATGCCTTGATTCTCTAACACTAAAAATGTTGTTGGAGGGTTTTTGATTTTCCCACAGTTTTTGGTGACACTTCCACGCCGGAGACTGACTGTATACACAGCACAGCTAAACTGTTAGCCCTGCTGGGGAACAGTCACCTGGGATAACAAGCAGTCCTCTTCCCCCTGCTGCCTGCCTATGGCTGGCACTGCCACTGGGCTGGCGCCTACCTCAGCCCCAGCCTGGGGACTCTGGGCAGGAGCTTGTAGCAGGCAATCTCTGTCTTCAGAACCATGCCCTCCAATGCTCCATGGTTTTGCTAACCCCAACCAACACTTTTATGACTGCTGCTATGAAAAAGGCTTTAGTTACTTGTGATAAATGCATATTATAATGTTGGCTTTTCGCAATTAAAATGAAGTCTGTGTGTAGTTCTATTATAAGAATATAAGTTTTGTAATAATAACTAATGCTTTTATTTTCTGTTAAACTTAGACATAGTAGTAGGATAGCTGATATAGTCATGCTTGTAGCAATTGAACTGTCTGCTTGGCTTGATAACATCCAAAGAACGTGTGATGAAGACTCTTGTCAACTATCGGCAGCTCCCCACCTGCAAGAACTACGGACCAAGGCCCAGTCTGGGGATGATAACAAAAACGGATTAAAACCACAACCAAGAAACACGCATGCTCTAAAAAGGCGGACCCAAGGAGGAGCCATGCAAAACAGTGCCTGGAAAATGGAAATTGGGGGGGGGCAGCTTATGAATATGCATAATTGTTAATGAATATGCATCAGGCTGATGCACTCGAAAGAGTATGTAAAGAATGTCCCGGTAACAACAGGTGTGCCCTTTGCCAAGTGCCAAGCACCCTAGTGCTAGTACTTTTGCTTTATTGTATTTGTCCCCTATTGTCTTTTATTAAACTTTTAAATTCTAACAGGAGAGTGAACAGCGTTTTTCACATTACTGTAAAAGCCAGCCAGCCGGCCAGGAAAAGTGAACATGTGGAGCTCCATAAGCTGAAGAAGTTGAACTTAGAACAGTTCTCTGCCTTACAAATTGAAAGCCTTCTTGTTGTCAAGGTATTTATAATGTCTCTGGCTCTCCCTCCCATGAATTCTGTATGTTTAAAAGTGCAGAAGGTCATTTACCTCTTTTTAAACAGAGGCACTTGACAGCAACTATCTGTTCTGCACTAAGGTAGCTGCTTCCATGTAGCTCATATAAACTAGAATGCCTTTGGGATCTTCATCTTTCTGTAAAATCTGAGTGCAACTAGCCAATGAGTAAATTACAGGAATATGTCGTCACTGGAAGAGGCATAAGGGCAGGCATCCTGTCATATTTTCTAAGGAAATCGTATCAGACTTTTAAAGGAAAGAGGGACAACTGAGATATTGGGAAATCTGTTTCTATTGACTCCCTGTTGTTTTGACTGCAACAGACTTCATACTGTCTGGATATTTCTTCATTACACTTTGAAAGACTGAGGTAATTCTCTAAAATCAGCAATTACCATTCCACAGGATGCATTTTATCTTTTTTTTCCTACAGCAATATAATGAACTTGAATTTCCATATGGTCTCCCTAGCCCTTTTGCTCATGAAGAAGTGCTGCACAAATTGTACCCATCTGTGTGTTGTTTTAATCTTCCGTCAGCACTAATGGATTTACCTTGCTTTTAGTTCTCTTTATGCAGTCTCGGAAAGCAACAGTCCAGCAAGTAAGACAGAAAGTCACTCTTTAAGGCTCACTCTTTGTGCATCTACTTCATCTCCCACTGTTGTCACTGAAAACTGCGGGAAAAATAAAAACTCTCCAACAACATTTTTAGTGTTAGAGAATCAAGGCATTACTTTATTACTGGCCAGGATGATGTTCTGGCCAAGATGTGCAATAGAAATCATTTCATCCATACATTGCCCGGGTGTGCAGAGAAAATCATTCCATCACACATGAGTTTTACAGGATTTTCCCTTAAACTTGATCCAGTCAAAACCCCATAGAGATACATCGGTTTAATGTTCATTGGTTCTAAGTTATGTATTTCTTAGCATTTTGTTTTCTATTGGACCCTGTTTTTTTCACCTCTGACGTTAATTAGGTCCTCGGTCCTTGATGTTCTTATCAGCCTTCTCTGGACCCCATGTCCCTCACCTTGCCAGGGAGGCAGCATCTGGAGTTATGGTCATTGAAGTTTGCTGATGGTTGCTGATGTTCTGCTGATGGTCGTTATCATTCTGGGTATCTTTTGGGCTACTCCCTGGTTTGTTAAAATGTTAAGCCCATCAGGCCTCACCTGGTGGAACAATGCCTTGGAAAGAAGCTTAGTTCCCTTCCCCCGGGGCAAATGTGAACAAACTTGACTAAAGTTATGAGACAAACATTTTAAACTTCGTATCTTTTCCAACATTGTGAAGCCCACAGAGATTTTTCTATCACTGAGGGCAAGGCCAGTCCTGTAGACACTGTTTAGACTGTGAAATAAACTAGCTTGGTTGTTACCTTAGGCTGCACTCCAAAATTAAGGGAATGCAGACTCCAGGAGGAGTAATGCAGTTAAAAGGAATCAAGAGATGTAGACCTGACAGAAACAAGAAAAGGGATCGTGTCATGCAGAAAGCTCTTTCCCTTTTGTATTCTCTCCCTGACCTCGTCTATTTGCAACTAGAAGATGACCATCACTCAGCACAGCTGTTCTGTCTGTGGCTTTGATCTGAGGGCTTTAGAACGCTCTGTCATTCAGGCTCCTGCCTGAACTTTTCCCCATTGTCCTCCTGACAAAGGCACTGAAGGTAAAGTGAATAGATTGTTCTTCGCAGCTAGTCAGAGAGCATTTTCTGTGAATCCTGTGATTCCCAGTATTGCCCTCGACCCAAATAACATCCCAGAGTTAGGGGAACTCACAGCAGTTCTTCAGCTTCAAGGACTCAACACTGTTTATTCACAACAGAAATACCTTCCTTCAGAGAGTCATGTCAAACCATTGACAATCATGAAAATGTACAATGTATTGCTTTGGGAAGGTGTCTCAGGAAGGAGAGATCATCATTCCTCGTGCGTTCTCACTCATCCAGCGGTGGACAGAAAGCTGAAATGCACCTCAGAGCTTGTGGTATTGTTAGCGCAGAAACACACAATCACTGGATGATTATATGCAGGTGCTTTTATTGAGAGCGCTCTCTGGGAATCAGGGGTTCAGACCTAAATCATGATCCCGACATGGATTCGGAATGGACACATTTTATACTCTTTCTTTACATAACTGTTGTACAATCATATGTTAATCATTAACTTAATATTGTTCTATTGTATATATTGTTTTCACCCAAGCATGAGTTTAAGCCCCTTGTTGTAAATAATTATATTTACTAAGCAATCATCGCATTATCTACCATACAGGTGGGCACACAGGTGCAGGTTCACATGATTTTAGCAAAGACAATGCCCACTCCCGTTTCCAAGGCCTATTTGAATTACCACGATTTTGGAAACATTTTAACCCTATGCTATCAATATCAGATTAAAGAAGAGTCAGTAGCAGAAACACCATCCGTCAAGTTGTCACCAAAACTGCAGGAAAAACAGAAACTCTCCAATACCTTTTCAGTCTTACAGAATAAAGACAGTACTTTATTTATGGCCAGGATGTGCAATAGAAATTATTTCATCCACACGTGGCCGGCTTGTGCAGGGAAAATGATTCCATCACACATGCCACTTTACCAGACTTTTCACATACTTATACAGACAAAACCCAAAGAAATTCACATACATTGGTCTTAAATTACACAATTCTTAGTATTCAGTCTCCTATTGGCTATTGATCCCTTCACCTCCAATGCTAATGTGGTCTTCATTCTTTGGGTCTCTTATCAATCTTTTCCCAGACCAGGTGTCTCTGACCTCTCCAGTGGGGTGGTGTTTGGGGTAATGTTCCCTAACATTCATTTATCTCCCATGTTTCTAGTGGCTACTCCCAATCTGTAGATCTTAAGGTCATCAAGCCTCTCCCTGTGAACAGAGTCTTTTGTAGAGAAACTTCAATTCCCCTGCCCCTGAGCAAAGGAGAACAAACCCCTGACTAAAGTTACATTAATTTTTGTTTTTAATTGTATCATTTCCAACAGTGGTATAAGGTAAATTTTTAATACAAAATTGCAAATAAAACAGTTCCAGGCATCTCAGCTGTTTAGAATATTTGAAACAGTAAAAATGTATGTTTGTTTCCATCAGAATTACAAAATAATTATTAAAAATATTTCTGGCCTTTATTGTATTTAGTGTCATTCACTTCGAGTAACACTTGTCCTCATGTAACAATGGCCTTTTAATTTATCCCCTCTCCTGCTCCTGTCTCATGAAACAGAGGATGCTGTAGTTACAGGATGTCTGACAACTTGTTTCACATACACTGCCGGAATATGGCTTATGCTGCAATTTTCAGGCATTCAGTTGATGCCCTGCTTCTGATAGGAACGATGGGTTCTACAGTCTTTACAAACAATTCGATGGGTGAGAGTCTTTAGGAGGAATGGGTGTTAACGTCTTTGAAATGGTTCTTAATGTCTCTACCAACCTTAAGTCTCACAGGTTTGTTACAGAACAGCTTGACTCCTGAACTTTAGGGTAATACTTAAATGGGTCCGCACAAAGTCAATTGCAGAACCCAGACAGCCTGAATTTGTGAACATTGGAGGAAAATGACAAGTTCAAGGGGGGAATATGTGGTAGCTGGTTAGGGAAGGCTGTACTTTCCTAGTGCCTCAGCCAATGTGGAAAGGACGGGGGCAACATGTGACCGGGAGTTTAGGATAAAAGGAGGCTGCATCCTCCGAAATCGAGAGAGAGGTGGAAATTCTATGAGGCTGTGCCCCAGTGGATGAGCTCTCTCCCTTTATATGAATAAAGTTGCAGGACTCCTATGTCTCCTTTATGGACTGGCTTTTCATAGTGTGGTTTTCTGCGCACTTCCTTTGTATTACCTTCATCAGACTGCTGTAGTAAATGGTTTCCTGGTGTAACTAGTCTTGCTTGACTGTTTTTTGACATGTGAACAATAGCACAGTGAGTTCCTGGGCTTACAACTCCTCATCTGCTTCTGTCCGCTGGCTTATTAAATGGTTAATAACTTGTTTTGTTCTATTAAAAGTCATCTTCCAGAGATTCCCATCTTTATGGTTGTGAGCAATTGCTTTAATAAAACTCTCTCCTGGCATAAGGTATCTGCTCTCTGTGGACTATGACAAGCAGAGATACAGAAACTTATGGGAGTGGAACATTAGGTTCCTGGCATTGACAGGCCCCCTTTACAGGTCTGCCCTTACACCCTACCAACTGGGATGTGATAGCATAGGATAAAAATCTAGCAAAACAAACATATTTTTATTAGGCTAATATCGGGTTTTGACCATAAAAATCAAATGCTGCTGGAAACTACTGTATACTTCATTTGTCAGTGCAATGTTTGGTAAATAACAGACCTTCCTCTGCCAAAACAAGTTTGAGGTAGGTGACTTTGCTGGAAATTATACAAGCTTTATTATTTTTTAATGTAACTTTAGCCAGGCGTTTGCTCTCCTTTGCTCAGGGGCAGGGGAATTGAAGTTTCTCTACAAAAGACTCTGTTCACAGGGAGAGGCTTGATGACCTTAAGATCTACAGATTGGGAGTAGCCACTAGAAACATGGGAGATAAATGAATGTTAGGGAACATTACCCCAAATACTACCCCACTGGAGAGGTCAGAGACACCTGGTCTGGGAAAAGATTGATAAGAGACCCAAAGAATGAAGACCACATTAGCATTGGAGGTGAAGGGATCAATAGCCAATAGGAGACTGAATACTAAGAATTGTGTAATTTAAGACCAATGTATGTGAATTTCTTTGGGTTTTGTCTGTATAAGTATGTGAAAAGTCTGGTAAAGTGGCATGTGTGATGGAATCATTTTCCCTGCACAAGCCGGCCACGTGTGGATGAAATTATTTCTATTGCACATGCTGGCCAGAACAACATCCTGGCCAGAATAAAGTAATGTTCTCTAACACTGAAAAGATGTTGTTGGAGACTTTCTGTTTCTCCCGGAGTTTCAGTGACAATACCTCCACATTAGCATGCAAAGTCACACCTCCAAGTAACAAATTCATGCCCAGGTATTGTCTCCCAATTCCACAGAAAGTCCAGTTTAAATACACTCACTTGATTTCTCCAAGTTGTCATCAGAATGGTTTTTTCTGGTGCCAAATAAAAGTATTATCTTCTCAGACTAACTCTGTCCCCAGTAAATGAGAACTTGAAGAAGAAATACAGTTTATAGTAGATAAATTACTTTTCCTACATGAATTTGACTTTCCTGGTTTTTACTTCTTTCGAATTAGCTGCATATTAACTGTGATTAAAACCAGACACCAACATAGAAGAAGGAGAGGTTCATTGAGCCTACTTCCTTTGCTGTTTCTAGCTCTGTGTAGCTTGGCAAGCTTCTCAAAGACATCAGGTCTTCACTCTGCTGCTGACTCATTGCTGGTCCACAGATCAAAATCAGCAAGGCCTTCAGATGCAACCAGTCTGGTCAAGTTGTTCCCTGCAGCCTGCTGCCAGTTGTGTGTTGCACAGTGAGTTTGTGTAGCTCAGAATGCTGAGCAGGTGTGTGCTTTCACCCAGAGCCCTCCTTCACCATCCCTTCCTCAGGAAATGATGGGATTCACTCCATTACTTGGCATGGCATCCAGAACACATAGTGAACAGAAGGAAATCTGTTGAATCTCAGTCTAGAAGGAAAACACAGTCCTCAGCTCTTCACAGGCATATGGTGGGACTGAGGAAATTCACCCCATGTAAGTCTTAATTGAGAAGACACTCCCTACATGGGTCATGATGAAAAGTAAAGTTCCATCCAAGCCCAGCTGAATTTTATCATACCTTAGGCTGGTGCAGGAGCCTACAGAAACCTAGAGCTTTGTTTAGGTACCTGCCTTGTATTGGCAAATGTAGTAACTATTTACTGCACTCTTTATGATCTCTATCTCTGCCCTTATTCTTTAACATTCAGAATTGAAATCAGCCCAGAGGAAGATGCTTTTGTTGCAATGAAGGCCAGCAGGGGTTTTGACTGGGGAGGAGAACAGCTGCTGTAATGCTAAGTATATATTTGGAACAAGGACACGATGAGATGTACTGCCCTGCTTAATGTCCTTGCCTGGCTGTGCCTTGCTCTCTCCTGCATTAAGGGTTTTATTATATTGCCTTGTTGTCAGCACAGATAATTGCCTGCAAATGTCCGCAAGCACACCTGCTACCAGACACTGTGGTATTAAGGTGATTCCAAGAAAATGAAAGCTTCAGCAACCATGCCAGCACCAGTTATTAATCCAGATAAGCCACGTTCCATGTACTGAGGACATCACCTGTTTGTGTTTCAGTCCACCCACCTCCCTTGACATTCTGCAAGATTAGTGTCTCTCTGGGAGATCACTGTGCCCACCTCTTCCTGATGCAGTTTGTGGCAGACCTGGTGACTAGCAGATTTTAATTTTTTTTGCCTTTTTCCGGAAGTGTCTGCTCACAAGGCCTGCATCTTGGGGTCTGACTTTAGCAGCTCTAGACTGTTGGGGTAGCTGAGCCCATCCCAGGAACTACCAAAGAACCAAGAGGTCCCCAAACCACAGATATACGTTGGTGGGACAGCTCTGCTCTTTGAAACCACTTCTTGGAAAGTAAATGGTCTCTCCCTAGGTTACCTTACCTGGATATGTTCATTCTCCTACGTACATTGGCTGTGAACTGTTCTCTCACTCCACCCCTCCCTCCTTCTGTATCCCTCTGCCC
>VZTJ01003629.1:371074-412821 GCA_013397795.1 Orthonyx spaldingii
AACCCTGGTAACGCACGAGCTATCTAGCTGGGGGCAGGTTGATACACGCCAGAACACCGGCTGGGGTAGGACAGGTCTGTCTGCACAGTACCCAGCTGTACTGGCCAGAGCGGTCTTTCGGAACCGCCAAGACACTTCTGGTAAAAGCAGAAGCCTCCATCCACCCCGCACCCCCCCCTTTGGAACTGTGTTACTAGACAAGCTGGTACAGGTGCCAAAGTATCTTTGTGCCAGTAAATAGTTCCTACTTCCTTCTGTAGGGCAGGAATGGTAGAGCTCAGCAGGGCAGGTGAGGCAGTGGGTGCATGTACATAGCATCACCTTTCTGTTGGTATCCAGACTTTGCACAAACCTGCTGTGAAACAACTGAGGATGCCCTGCTTGTGCAGTCATTCTCTGCTCCTTCCACGGTGCCTGGTGGTGCCTGCAGAGCTGACCTTGCCACTCTTGTGTTCAGCGGCCAAGCGATACCACGGACAGCGAAAAGTGGTGTCAGCTGTCGTGCCAGCTGGGACAGGCTGGCCTTGCCTGGAGGATGGCAGTGCTCGCAGTGTACCTGAAGGAGCATCGTGTGAGCATTAATCCCTTGCTCTGCTTTCTTTTGTAAGCAACAACTACACTTCTCTCAAGGGTGTGATGGATTACAAAAACACAACCGACTTACTGAGATACTTATTAAGATGAGAAAAGGTGACAATCCCAGGAATACATAAAGCAAACGTTCTCAAAGAGAGAACCTGAGTCACATCATGACTTTTATTTACTTGTAGATGGGGCTCCTTTCTGCTGCCTGAGCCTTATGAGGGGTAAAAAAGGCCTGAGACCTTATGACTCTGAGCATCATCTGCCTCCACCTGCTGTGTCACCACTTCTGACATGAATTATTTTGGGTGCTAGGCAGTATGAGGAACAGAGAGGACAGGAGGGGAAAAGGGGCCAGGGCAGTAAAAACAGGCCTTAGGACAGGGAAGGTTTGGCTTCACCATGTTTGTCCCAGCTCTTCTCAGGACAACACCCTGGCATGTTTTAAATAGGTTTTTAGCAGGACAGGTGATGGTGGTGGGGAAAAGCTTTCTTTTTGGAAAAATTGTGTATTAACAAACATGAAGCTTCAGCACTTTCTGTTTTCAGTCAGTTTCTGGTAAAAGCTTTGCTCAAAATTGTTGTTGTGAGTGGAGAGTAAACTGAATTTTAGGGAATAATTTTTCAAAACTTTGTTATATAATATAACAGAAAATGAGTTTACTGATACTTTTGACTGAGGCACAAATGCTGAATCATACAGCATGTTAGCTTGGAACAAGCTAATGTTTCCAACACTCAAACTGATTTTTCTTCAATAGTCTTGCATTTTGTGAGCTTAATTGAAACTCTTTAGAGCTAGTTTTGGTTAGCAGTATGTCTTAGTTTCAGAGGATCATTGTACAATCTCATAGTCATGAAATTCCAGATACCAAATTGGCAAGAGTTGGTCATTGCTTTGAGAGGCAAATTCTGACCAGCAATATGGCATGGTAGCAGGGCAGGCAGGCAGGCAGTACATGAGCAGGTCGAGATCTTCCCATGGAATTTGACAATTATGGGAGTAGTTTCCCTTTTCTATTATCCTAGTTAGTAAAAAAGAATAGGAAATAAGTTGGGATGAGGAGTGGGCAGTGGGAGCAGTTTTTTCACTGTTAGCATA
The DNA here is from genome assembly GCA_013397795.1 of Orthonyx spaldingii. Taxonomy (NCBI): domain Eukaryota; kingdom Metazoa; phylum Chordata; class Aves; order Passeriformes; family Orthonychidae; genus Orthonyx; species Orthonyx spaldingii. The sequence goes on from VZTJ01003629.1 coordinate 372,759, forward strand.
CAGTGCACTAATCCATTCACAGAATCACTGACTTGGTAAGGTTGGAAGGCACCACTGGTGGGCTCACCTAGTCCAATCTCCCTGCTTACACAGAGTCCCCTAGAGAATGTTACTCAGGGTTGTATTCCTTCATTTTACAATAAAATTAGACTGGGCTGCAGAGAGACAGGAGGGAAAACCATCTGTTATGTGTCCTTTTAGACATAAATTGTAATTGGTAATTTTTACGTCAGCTTTTCTCATAGTCTTCCCTCCTGCCCTGCTCTCTGGGTCACATGCAAGGTCCAATGAAGTGACGTGTTTTCCCATGCCGGACAGTGCCCACAAACATACCTTCCCACCCACCTCCTCCTCTGCCTCCCCTCAGACAGCAAGCCCAAGCCAGACCTGCTCTTCAGCTCTGACACAGCCTCACTGCAGGCAATTCTCCAATACAGCAGAAACAGAACATGCAGTTTCACACTTTTTTAGCAGCAGTTAGTTGGAAGTTGTAGCTGAGGGCTGGTATTTACTTGTCATTGCTGGTGGACAGGCAAAAGGTGTTTGCACGCAACCCAAAGGTTTGTGGGATACCTCTTGTTCATTCAGAGTTTCATTCCTTGTAAAACTTGATCAAACATCCTATTAGGTGTGCCTTAAACTTACAGGGTGCCAGTAACTTCTCTGCCTATCCTCATATTTAGCTAACAAGAAATGGTTCAGTTTGAGTTTGATACCTCCGAAGCAGTACTGTAGATCTACAACTAACTCCTCATACCTCATCATCCTGCTAAAAAACTCCCTCTTGTCCACAACATATATATGTTGTTCAAACTGTGATGCGAAAATTTGCATAAATAGGAGATGAAGGGATGACAAAATATCTCTTTAGGGCTAAAATCTGTACCTCTCCATACTCTTTGCAAATTTCTGGCACAAATATTTATTTCTCTGAGATATGTGTTGATAGAAAAGGAATTCCTTGTTTTAAAGGGAAATTCAGAAGTTTTTGCAGGGAAGGAAAGTTTTAACTCAGTTTTAACATGCATATTGCTTTCTCCTTGTCAATAAACACTCCAAATGCAACTACTTGTAAAGGAGAAAAGTAATAGTGAATATTATTCAGCACTGCAGGTAAGGCAGTGAAGTACTTGCTTGTGGACACACTTGTCTTCATTCCCCAGTCAGGATTGTGGTGGATATATAGTATGTTTTTCTCTTCTCCCTGCTCACCCCAATCCTATACCATCAAGGCCTGCTGTGGTACTCAAGGACTTAAAATCCTCCACTTTACAAAAGTCACTGAAGTTGAGGAAGGGATCAAATGTTAGCAAACAGTAGCGTAAGAAAACACACACCCATAGAGCAAAGCTATGAACACCTCTGTATGTATGTATACATGCTCACTTCTCACATAAAGCCTAAATGCCTTTTTACAAACTCTCTATCTCCAACCTAAATTTCAAAACATCCCACACGTGACTCTGTGACTTGGAGCCTACACCAGCTTTGGTTTTTGTAGGATGTATTCGACCTTGTTGGTTTTTGTTGTTTAGCAGGCATGAATGTCTTAGGACAGTCACCATTCTCAACTCATAGGCTATTTGCAAATTTCTTTTGTTTCCAATCTACAATTTCAAGGCTCTAGTATGGTTAAAGATGAATGACAAATCTCTCTCCTGAGCTCACACCTTCAGCATTGGCATAATGCCTCACAAAAACCACCTTACTTCACTGTGGAGGATGACATCCTGGGGCTACTATGGGAGAAATATTAAGTTATAATGTCCATGTGCAACCTTTTGTAACTTGTGAAGATGGAAAGCTTGGTTGATTATGGGAAAATTTAGTATTATGGACTTTCTTTTGTTGTCATTCTTTTATTTAAATATATCATTCGGCCAAGGACAGACCAAAAAAAAAAAAAAAAAAAAAAAAAAAAGAAGGAAAAAGCCTAGCTGGCAAGGACAACACACTGTGCAGCCTGCAGTTTAAAAAAGGTGTCAAAGTAAAGAACGGCATTCAAAACATCTTGTGATCAAATGTGTCAGTAAAGAAATGTAACGGAACTTGATACTGAATGGAACCACAGGCCTCCAGACACACACAACTCCAGGCAGTTTGGATTCACATTGAGCTGTAGATGAAAAATCCTTGTCTAACAAAATTTTAAGCTCACTGAAACAGAGAAAATTTCCTTACTCTGTGTATACACAGAAGGTAGCACTGGGACATGACAAGAGGCAACTAATGCAGCTTGAACACCGATAATGACAAGCAGCATTGCAGATCATCACTGAACACAGAGAAGTAGTTAAAATACTATTTTCAGAGCAACAGCAAACCCAAGACTATTAAGACAAAAGATACTGAGCAAATTGACACACTCTTCAGTCTTTTTATTAGTATTTATTGTTGTTATTGTTATTCACACTTAGACAACTCAATTACATAAAGTGATTTATATGAAGAATTCTGTATTAATATGATAAGGTGAGAAAGTGTACACGCCACAGTGAAACATTCTGTAAATACAGTGAAGTAGGACCTTGATAGAAGGGATTATTTCCAAGAGTCTATGTACAAATAAAGGTAACTTTCATACTATATACAAACTTATATTCACAGAGAATGTACTGATTAAGAGATACAGGAGTTTCATCTAGTGAATAATGATCCATACATTTAAACACATGAGAAAAACTTGAATTTTCAGAGGGTTACCTGGACTTGCAAAACAAAAAATACACGGCAATGTATTTTTACATTTAAAGTTTGAAATGAGTAAAGATTGTGAACTTCAGATTTTTCTTACAATAGGCTGAGAATGAGAGATGATAGAGTATGAAAACTACAAAGTGAAACAAACATGCTAAAAAAGCTTTATTACAAAAATAGCATCTGATTGTCAGTTATAACACACTACTCTTTTCACATGACAATACCATGTCCTGATCTTGCCATCTTAAGTGACAGAAATAATTTTAATTCATGTAAGTCAACTCCCCAGAGTCAGGATTGCAAAATTAAAAATGCAAGAGAGATCTTGATGGTGGAAATGAACATAAAACCAAGTGAAATCCTTTGACATTACTTAATTTTGATAAGGGATTAAAATTAATTAGTGATTTCTATTGGATAACCTGACCCTGAAAACTTTTTGAAAACATGATAACAGCAAGTCATCTCTTATAAACTTACTAAAATACAAGGAGCCGCCTTTACTGTGATCTCAGTGGGAGAAAACACTGGAGTAGCAAAATGATTTAATTGCTTCATTGGGCCTGACTCTGCAAGCATTGCATTCCTTCTCCTGGGGTGAACAAGGGTAGCAGGATTGAGTACCTGCTGCAAAGGTAGTGTGCAGCATTTTGTACAGCCCCACAGAAAAACTCAAGAGTATGAGGAGCAAACTCCCCCTGACTTACTCACAGCATCACTAAGGCAAAACCAGATCCTGCTTTACTGTACATTTATTTGTCAGTATTTTACATTATACCTTAAACAGAGACATGGAATTGATTCTTTACTTTAAAATTAACGATCCCCTTATTTAGAAACCCCATACTAGTCTTCTGGGTTTTTTATGGCTTCTTTCTGCATTAAGACAACTATGTGACATAAAATAAAATAAAATAAAATAAAATAAAATACATAGTAAAGTGCACGATCTTTAAAAACGTGTACAAATTTCATTGTTGGGACTGGTTTTGTATTTGATGAGTGGTGAATTTACAATAAATCTACATGAATGTACAGTTCATTTACCAATTTTGAATTACTCAGTCTTGTCCTGGGCTGTTTCACTTATGGCTCACGTAGGAACGATATGGCCAATTATGTGTCTGGTCTACCACACTCCAAGGGATTACATGGCTTCTAGGCTGGGGCTGGCCTGCGCCTGGCTGGCTGGAGCATGGGCTCAGTGCCATGCTGATGTGTTGACATGACTTCTGGAGAAGACTCGGCTTGCATCCGGTCAGGCAGGAGCACGGGCAGGGGTACGCTCAAACTGCCTGCACCCATCCAGGCAGACAAGTCCTGGGATGCTGTGCACTGACACCTAGCAACAAACAACACTCTGCAGAACTACAGCATAGCCTGGCTGAGCTACAGGGCTGCCAGCCATTTTGTATTTGATTGGTGCACTGAATTGCAGAACTTCAGTTTGGAAGTGACTCTCCCCAGTTCCAATGGAAATGATGGATATCTCCATACCAATATTCCTGTAACTGATGGCAACAGGCCCAAGAAGGATAATTTTAACATCAACCAGGAATGAAACTCATGGCTGTTGGAGGACTGGAGCAAGATTCTTCTCCGCACTGTTGAGTGCAAACCATCCCATCTGATAATCTCAAAATCACTTTCTGCAAATATTTTTCCAGGTGCAAGTTCTTCAATTTTACTTTCCAGGAATAGCAGAAAAAAAAAGCACCACCTGCTCAAACCATGTCTCTTTCTGAATTAGTTGTGTCATTGTTATTTACAGGAGGTAAAATTGTTTCCAAGACTACAAGTGAATCTAATTTATCTCTTCATATATAGCTCCCAGGACAATTAGGTTTGTTATGCAACTGCATTTATGAAATACGGGAACCTAAGATAAAAGTCTCTATCTTGTCCAGGTTAATGGCAGAAATCTTCTGTATTTCACTGGGCCAGTTCTTGGAGAAGGGATTATTTCCTTGTTATAAATAAATAAAACCATCTGATACAGACTCATACTTGACTCAGAACATAAGTTATATGGACCACAAGATGCTATTTTAAGGAATTACTGCTGAAAGAATAATAATTAAAAAACATTGTATATCCCCTTTTTTTGCAAAATATGTAATGAAGTAAAAGACAACCAGAGAAATAATCCCTTAAAAAACACCCAAACATTAATAATATTTCTAAGCATCTATTTTTTCACAGTACTTGGATTAACTACATGTTTAACTTACCACTTTGTGGACCTTCATATCCACACACAACAGTACCATGAGTGACAGTGAGCATAAACTACTTCAGAGTAGTATATGTGGAAATTACATGGTAGGTTCATTGTCATTACAAACAAATGACACCTAGATAAGATTGCTTGTCACCCACTGTGCTTTATGCTTCATGAAGTTTATGCAGTCAGCCACATCAATTGGATACATAAGCAGAAGTATACAGACACAAGAGCCTGTCTGCACTCTAAGAAAGCACTAGCTTTCAGTAAAATAGTTAATTTAATATACATAGAGCTTTGCTGAAAGATTTTTCCATGTCTACATGTAGTTCTTAAGGAGATAATCTTCACACCACACTTTTAATCACACTTTTACAGCTTTTACCCTACAGATGTGACCAGGGTGGCTTCTGCAGAGGGAAAACAGACAATAGTTAACAGAACTCCAATGGTATTTTGTACCAATGGGGCCAATCTCATATTTAATTCCAATGAAGTTAGTGCAGAAAACCTTTAAAACTGGTTACAACCTGAACCATGATCCTATTCAAATGCTGCTGGAAATCCCTTCCAAATATTATGTTCAACATTGGTTCTGTTCAGAGATGATGGTGCCACAGAGAGTTGGTTATTTAATCTGTAGTTGCATTCCTGTCTTACTTACTGTGTTGCCAAGCTGGTGTCCTGAAAGTGCTAAGCTAGAACAGGATTTTTATCATAATGCCAATTTTTCTATTAGTTATTAATTTATGCTTCATAAGGATTATGCAGACAGCAGTATCAATTGAGTAAATTAGCACAGGCATATAGGCAGGTGGAAGAGGCTTCAACACCAACCAGCTCGCTGTAGAATTTGGGGAGTGTGAAGGACCAGATACCTAGTGAAGTCATTCAAAACTTTGTCTGAAGAAAATAAAAACTGAACTTTGGCTTCCATGTATGCAATGTTGAGAAAAGTTCATGATCCCACACTGAAATAATTATGAACAATGAGAAACACTTTATGCTGGGAAATTTGCTGTAATTTTAAAATAGGAATGTTGTAACAAGTGTGTGCATTTCTGGCATTGAGCCTGGACAACTCACTGACATCTACTCACTGGGTTAGAGCAGCTTTCGGCTGTTCTCAGCATTCCAGTTTAAGACTGAATTCCTTCTGTACAGAATAAGGGATTAAGCTTCTCCTTCCATCTCACTCCTCTTTCTTCTCTACCAGCTAGCAGAGCTGTTGTCTTGTTATCAAAGAGCACATCAGCACCCAGGTATCCACAAACAGTTTAGCCTAGCAGTAGAAAGCTGCCTTGGCAGGGATAACCATCATTCACAGACAGCCACCACAGAAAGCACAGCTGAAATCTGCCCTATTACCTCTGGATCTGAGGTACCACTGGCACAGTTATTCAATCATTTGAAAAATGATGCGCCCAACAGATGCAAGGCAGTGGGAGCCATGAGGTATCTTATTCTGGAGGAGAAAAACCATTTTTAATGCCTTCCAAGATTAATATGTGATAGGGACAAGCAGACATGGGAAAGAAATGAGATACATTTTAAGACAGTATAGAAATGCCATTACAGAATACCAGTCCTTAATGGTATACATAAAAGTCTTCCTATAAGCTTTTGATGCCAGTTGTGAACTGAAATATTCCCAGTGTGTTGAGATTTCAGTTACTCTCTACTCTCTACCTGCCCTCAGTGAGGCAGCAGTCTCTGCTGCTGGTGCCCTCACTTTGCAGAGTGCACCAGAGTGCTCTTAGAGCTCTGAAAGTCAGGTAGGAGTTTTGCTTTTCCAGTGTGGGAATTGTTACACCATGAAGTAAAAAAAAGAAAAAAAGGAGTATTGTACTGAACAGAGATTGGACTCTAGCCTGGTTTCTTGATTTGAAACGTCAGATCAGTAAATCTGGGCACTGCAGTATTTTGTAAATGCCCACATACACAACCCTTCCTGTAGATCACTCTTCTGTCTGATTCTGCTTACTTGGGAAAGGATTGCCTGTTTTGAGCACTGCCATCAGAAACAAAAGCATTTGGTGACTCCTCTGGAATAGACTGTACTGTGGAGTCAGCACTGTATTTTGGGACACAGTTTCAGCTGAGGTCGGAATTTGGGTTATAAAAATTTGCTTGAGGTTGCTGTTGCTGTCAGTAGAGGGCACCGCAGTTATGTACATACACCTACCTTTCCATCCTGCACATCCATAGGAACAAATGTTAAAGACATGGGCAGCACTATCGTTAAGACAGGTAAGGATTCTGGACCAGTGAAGGATCTTGGATACAAAGACAAGTTTTTGCTCACAATGTGAGAAGCCCACTCTAAAAAGCACTAAGAGGTGTTGCTTGTTGCATGGTTAAGATCAAATACTGGTTCTGCATGTAGCTAGGACTTTATACCTTAGGACAAGATATGAGTAGCAGACATTGCAACTCCTAGTATCCTTCCTTTATTTCATTAATATTTTTCTTCATGATATCACATAATTTTAATATTCCTAATATGAATTTTGTACTGTGTTCTCTACCACTGTTTTCTGTCAAGTCCTTACTTTCTAACCATAGACTGTTACATACAAACACATATAACAGGAAAACAGTAAAGGACAAAGGGGATGAGTGAGAAACAAAGCGTGGAGCAGAGAAAAACAGACAAGACAAAATGTGCTGATCCTTCTGTTACAGAGATGTGAGCATGGTGTTGCCACTGTGAGCATAACACACATGTAAAACAATGCTGAAACAGGTCACAGAAATGCACTGAAACTTCATGAACTCTTAATTGCACAAAAGACGTGAACAAACAAATGATGATTATCTGAAATAACTTGTTAACATTCATTCCAGTCCTCTCATTTAAAAAAAATCAGCCAAACTACACAAAGATGAACATTATCTGTTTTCTCCCTTCTTGTTTTTTTTTTTTTGTTTTTTGTTTGTTTGTTTGTTTGTTTTGGTTTAGGTTTGGACCTTCTCCTTCTCTCAGCATTTCAGAAAAAGGATGTTGCATTTTCACCCCTTCCTGTGTTTCTTTAGACATGTACACTTCCAGCAATACTGAAGAATTTTCATGTAAGTTTCCTGCAGCTCCACTGTATTTAAATTGTGTTTCTCCTACCTAGTTTCAAGATTTATAACAGCAAATGTGAACTGCCCCAGCTTTATACAACAGCTGGGGACCTCTTCCAGCAATAACTATATGTAGCTGTGAAGGTCCTTACACTCCAAGTAATAGTGAAAGCCTGTAAAATATATATTCAGTTAGCAATTGGGCTGCCACTTTATTACTACTTCTATTTACTGTAAGAAATATTATGCATAAGCAAATTAGCCTTTTTATTCTGGCATGAAAAGGCAAACTCATAACAGCATCTGAAAGCCATTGGTACTGTTGATATTGCTGCATTAGAAAAAATGGTGTGTTCACATAGCTGTATGATGTCACTGCATGCTGCGTTGCTATTACAGAAGAAAGATTATCCCCATTCTGGTCTTTGCATGAGAATGCAATGAAAATCTGCACCAGTTACAAAATGGTCAGGCATCATGGCTCCTTCAGTGCCAGAGACAGAGCTTCTGGAACCTGAAGAGTTTTGCAAGATGTAAAAAAACACCATTAACATCCTGCTGATTGCCTTTACAGACCTGTGATGCAGATGATCAAAACACTGATGAATTCCCTGGCTTTGCTGAAATCACATCATATAAATCCACTTACATAAAGGGATGTACAAGCTCTTCCCTGTTTGTGACTCATCGCTTGGTGTATGCTTTCCACTCAGAAGTTTCAGCAGGTTACTGGAAAAATCCTGTACCAGGGTGTGTGGGGGGGGTGGTGCCCCCACAAAGTTAATATTAGCATTCCCCTTAGAAGAGGAGAGCTTTAAGAACTGAGCACACTGTGTGTCTGTGAATACTACTACAGAGAACGAGAAGTCTGCAGACAGGTACCATAGGCAGAGGAGAAGCAGTAACTTTCACTGTTGCCGTGCGTACGTAGCGTGTCCAGCACCGAGCAGCGAGGATGTTCTGCAGCAAAGAAACCCTCGGTGCACCTGGACTCAGCCCTTCATGCGTAACTGCACTGTCCAGCAGCAGTTGTTCTCCAGCTCTGAGATCGACCCTTTGTATCCTTTTCTTTCTTTCTCTCTTTTAAAATTGAGGAAGAAGAAATTTACAGATCCATGGGTTATTCCCATTGAAGCTTTCCATTGTGGTTTTTTTTCTGTTTTGTTTTGATGCACATATCTTTTCTTTAATAAATATATATGTTTTGTTTTGATTTTTCTCTTTTTTTTTTGTCGAGAAACAGCACTTTCCACTAGATGGAGACAGGACACTGGATCACTTTGTCCTCCAGGAGGACACTGACAATCAGGAACACGAAATAAAGCCCAAACATGAGGAAACCCAGGATTTTATTCATCCTCCACTTGCAGGAAGCAATGGAGAGGATGACAAAGAGCAGCATGATGAAGAGGAGGACAATCGCACAGAACAGACCATTGCTGCTGACTGTCACCGGGGAAAAGCTGTTAATCACAGCATACAGGAGCCATGGAAGAGGAAGGCTGTTAAGAAACAGAAAAATTAATTTAAAACATTGCAGAAGTCCAGAAGGGAGCACTAGGAAGTTTCTGGAGACAATTCAAAATACAACCAAAGGCCTCCTGCATAAAGTGAGGCAAGAAGAGTTTCAACTCTTTTAACATTTGCATAAATGTAATTTGTAAGATTTCTCATGATTCTTGGGGAGAACACATGGAATTTTTGCTCCCCACTCTTCCACCAATTATACTAGGGAACTATATTTCCCTTGGCTGGCAAATCACCTAGCATCCTGTCTGTGAGCAGGAAAACCCCTTTCCACTTGTTTCTAGATTTCACACCATCTGCAGAAGAAGCTATTTGCACTCTTTCCAAGAGCCTGCCTGACAGGAGGGTGGGTTGCATAGAAACATATCCTTGCAATGAAGAACCAGGACTCTGCAAGGCACTGTCTGTAAAATTTGGCCCTTAAATCATTTACTGTATAAACCTCTGTTAAACTGTGAACTTCAACTGAACTTCAGCTTAACTTCTATTTCTGTGTTTGCTGTCATTGCATTTCTCATCTCTCACGCCACAGAAAGAGACAATATCCCTCTGCAAGCTGTCAAGCTGAAATAAATATTTAAGACACTGATTGGAGCTTAGCAGGCTTAGAAAGCATGGAGTGAGTTGTCAGAAGCTCACATTATTAAAACTTTGAATAAGCAGCTCAGGAGAGAATAATTTATTACAGCTGCAGTATTAACTACACCAATCTACAGCTCAACTGTGCCATTTCTGTTGTAAATGTAGCAGACTGGTGCAGGACAAAACCATTTCCATTGGCAGGCAGACTAAACATTTTTTAAAAAGTAAGAAAGCACTGCAAAAGAGAAAAAATTTTGTAATGCACCCTCTGTAGTCCAAGTTGAAGGACATGGTTTTCATATATTTCACAGGTTTGCTGCATATTGATATTTCAAAGACTTCATGCTTCTGGATTAATAAGAAATAAAAGTGGCCCAGTTTTCCTACTATGTTTAAAGGTACTGCCATTAACTAATAGACAAAATAAAAAAGATATTTACTATCCATTCTAACTTCAGGATCCTTTTTTGTACTTTTGTGCAGTTCCTGGTATATTTTCAGGTGTGAACACCAAGATCTACAACGAGGCTGTTTGGCACTGTGATTCTGACTAGACCTGTTCTTCTTTTTGTGTATGATAGCAAGAAACAACCAAAGAGGGAGAAATTGAAAGTATGGACATGATTCTCAGTACCTCCATCCTGTGTTGAATACGGGAATGTGGGAACAAAGACAGAATTTATCCGTGTATTTCCTGCACATTTTTGAAAGACTGAGGCATGGATTACACTATTTCTAAACCCAATCTACCTTGATCTCAAAAGATTGAAAAAGAATTTGAATTACAGCATCGTGCCACAAATCATTACCCTAGAGCTGCCAAGTGTAGTAGTGAAGCAGTGAAGCGTAAATAGAAAACTTCTGCACAATCTCATGTAGCCTCACATTGTCAGAGCTATAAAAGGGGTTCTTTTAGTTAACAGAGAATTGGTTTGTAATTTGGGACTTCTCAGGTATAGAAAAAAAATTAATCACATGTCAACAGCAGCCTAAATGAGTTACACAAGACAATGACTTTCTATTGTTGTTACAGCAAACATGTTGAATACTGCAGAGGCAATGAATTGTTCCTGATCACCATTTATACAGAAAGCTCTAGTATAAGCACAATGACTGGTATCAGAAAGCAAACAGCAACCTCACAAAAGCATAAAAAGCTTTGAAATTCCTTTTTGGAACAATGCTCTTGCACAACTTTGAAGTGCAATTCACTTACCTAGGCCTCTCTGTAATATATCAAAGCAAGGATCAGGCAACAAATTTATAATATTTCTTCATGCAGATATCTATAAACTTCAGAGCACTTGTGACAGTAACATTCACCGCATATTTGCATTATTCTCCTTTTTAAAGATTGCTGCTTGTGGGCAATACCACAGCAATATGCTACGAACAAAAGATTTGTTTAAAATAGACACCATTTTCTTGGTGTAGAACTTACCCCACTGTGATGTCAAATATGTTGCTTCCAACGGAACTGGATACGGCCATGTCCCCCAGACCTTTGCGTGCTACAATAACACTGGTAATAAGGTCAGGAATGGATGTGCCAGCAGCTAGAATAGTCAATCCCATGATTTCTTCACTAATACCAATGGTCTCTCCAACCTAGAAGGATTTAAACAAAAACAGAAAAAAGTGTCCTGCAGTGAAGAAATGTTTTCAGCTGTCCTGGACTTGCCCATTAGCTTGGAGAATAGCAGGCGAGATTGGAGAAATACTGGTTTTCACAGATTTCCCCATGTATCACGAGAAAGATAAGGCTGTCAAATAAAAGCATAAGGTATTGACAGGCAGTTGCTGATGGTTCTGATGTTACAAGAATGATCAAGTCCTGTGGTCAGGCCAACCACAGCTCTCTGAGCTACTTTCCATTTAGTGAATATTCATTTACTTCATCCATGATTACAGCTCCCAAAATAAAGCAACACCCAGCATGAGATAGATGAACTCTGATTCTAAATGATCTTTTACAGTGCAAAACATAATGCAGGGCTTTTATTTTGTACCAGTATCACCTCCTTACCTGGTGTGCCCACCAGACCATCAAGTAAGAAAAGAATGCAATCCAGCTGATAGAGCCAAAAAATGTGATAGGAAAGAATTTTTTTGATGTCTGAAACAGAAACAAGGAGAAACAGTGAAAACCTATATTGAAGGGTAACATGCCATACTCTTAAATGCTTCTCAATATGACCAAGTGGTTTCTCATTTTTTCTGATAGCCTGTTCTGAGCAACTGTTCTGATCATCATCAAATGATCAAAATACATGTCAAGAAAGGTAAGAAACTGATGCCTTGACACTGGTGTATACTTACCTATGCCTCATTCTTCCAATTGCTTCAGTCATAAAATAAGAGCTCCTAAGAACTTGTACGATGAATGGCAAGTTTTGGGTTGTCATTTTTATTGTAACTTGTTATGATGCAGTCTGTATATGTGTTTAGCTCAATAGTGGTTTGACTTCTAAATCTACTAATAATTTCATGTTTATTCAGAATGAATGTTTTCAAATTGCTTCAACAGGTACCCAGATCTTTCCTTCCTACATTCGTAACTTTTTGCAGCAGATTTCCCAGTCAGTATAACAAAGACTGTCATACAGCAGAGCTAAAAATATGCCTAAAATTTATCGCAGCATTTACTCGTCTTGTGAAAAGTACTCACTTTTGCAATAGAAGATACATTAAGCACATATTTTCCATGCTTGATTTTGTAGAGAAATTTATTATAAAAACATGCAAAGCATACTGTCAGGCCCTTCAGTGAATTAAAAATTCTGTGTAACACCGAAGTAACTTAATTTTCATTTTCACTGTCTCTCCCTTACTAGTGTCAGATTTTGAACAGATAGTGTTCTTGCAGGCAATGAATGGGTTATATTCAGATGAATGATTTATTTTGGTTTCTGTTCTTTTCAATCTTTTGCACTTTCTGTATTTCCTATTGACTAACTGAATTTATGTAACAAAAAGAGGTCAAGTTAACTACTAAAGGAAGTAAACAAAACTGCAGTACCACACCAGGCAAACACTATCTAAATCAAATCAGTATTTAAAATTAAATTTGTCCTGTGAATAAATTCTACCAGTCTTTCTTTATGGTAATTGACCTTCTGCATGCAGATCTTACCCCAGATGATTTCTGACATGTGACTAGCACAGTCCTACAAATTTTCATGAATAAGCAGTAAGACTGCCTGTGGAACTAAGTTATACCACTCTGAATGCCTGTTTCAGCTGCTGCTCAGTCCTGCACAACTTTGTCCTGTTTGGTCCTCGTTAAATCCTCTTCCACTCCAGAATTTTTGTGCCCCCTTTTCATTGGAGGCCATGCCCCTGCTGCACCAGGAGGCTCATAAGACTGCAGATCATTCCTGGATGTTGTGGGAGTAAACAGGATTGCAGGGCTTTCCCTGAATGTGACTTTTGGAGAGAAAATACCATTTGTTCTGATTCAGCTTCTTCAAGCCGTAATAAACACTCATTTTTTAGGGAGTTTACAGAGCTGCACAGCCAGCTTTTCTTAGATAACAAATTCAACAGGCATTTATCTGGAACAGCTTCACATTTAGGAACTGGTCAGCACAGAACCACAGGGTGGCTGCAGACTAAGAGATGATCAGTGCATTGGGCTGACCATTAGAGCTGCTCAAGCAGGAATGTCACTGTTCTTTGCCAGCTGAACCTGAAAACAATGAGGCTGGTCTGTAGCTCAATGAGACTGTGTAGCCTCATTCTGATGATGTAACTGGAATGAGCTCAGGACATTAACTGATGTAAAAAGGGTAAAGTCAGCAGCAATGGCAATTGTGCACACTCATCTGCAGCATGGGACAAATAGAAGGTCCACATCTGGCCCAGCAGCAGGTGCAGCTGCAGGCTGTGCTACAGAGCACTTACTCACTCCCTGTGTGCACTCTGCATAATGCTAAATGTCCTCCTGAAAACTGAGCATGTAAACATTGATTAACATGACCTGTACCACTTCACAACTGAATATACACAGGAACACACATTAAAAATGGTACAGATTTAACAACACTACTAGAGGAATGGAACACCACTTCTGTGAGGAAAGGCTCAGAAAATTGGGATTGTTCAGCCTGGAGAAGAGAAGGCTTTGGGGTGGCCTAATTGCAGCCTCCGAGTACCTGAAAGGAGCCAAAAGAAAGGTAGAGAGAGACTCTTTACAAGAGCATGGAGTGACAGGACAAGGGGGAATGGCTTCAGACTGAAAGAGAATAGGTTTAGATTGGATATTAGGAAGAAGTTTTTATGAGGATGGTGAGGCACTGGAACAGATTGCCCAGAGATTTGTGGATGCCCCATCCCTGGAAGTGTTCAAGGCCAGGTTGGCCTGGGCTCTGAGCAACCTGGCCTAGTGCAAGGTATCCCTGCCCATGTCATGAGGGTTGGAACCAGATGATCTCTAAGGTTGCTTCCAACCCAAACTATTTCTGTGAATCTATGATTCTAAACTCTCTCATAATATAAATAACTGAACTTCTGTTGGAGTAAAAAAAGCAGTCCAGTAGGTGTTTTAAACAGATTACCCTTAAATAACCACAATGACACCTAGAAACATCCTTTTCATATAAATTCCACTAGTGTCACAAGCACTGTTTTTAGAACTACCCAGGGTACTTTGGTTGATCTGTTTCTTAATTGCTTCTCAACTCATTACAGAGTTACTTATTTCAAAACAGAGTTCTAAATTTCTATCAAATCAGAAAATACAATAATAACCTTATGATATTTAAACCTACTCACGTGGACTTTTAAGTTTAAAATCAAAATTTTATATGCTTGGGGGACAGAAGACCTTAATCTGAAAAAGAACACAATTTGAAAGAAACATATAGATGGCTGTTACAATAGTGACCTGACACCAGTGGGAGCAGAATTAAGACTGGTAGAAATAAATTAATCTAAATAGCAATTTCCTCTTTTGAAACAAAGCAGATAGCACTTTTTTTCACCATTCTTAGGAATCAACTCTTTCAACTTTCAACATTTTTCATCTTCCTTGTAGAAGTTGGGATTTTTTGGCAAGACATATGCTTAATGAGATGATGAAGTGATAAACTTGCTGCCACTGGTCACAAAATCTGCACAGAGCACCTTGTAGCAATGCAATTTGAATGATCACTGCACAATACTCAAGACTCAAGCATACATTGGCTTAAGCATAACTAACACAACCAGAGCTGTACTGACCAGTAACAGCTCTCTGATGGTGCGATTATATGCACCAAATGGTTCTTGCAAAACAAGGAGACACTGCCTATCTGAGCCAGACACCCACGGAATTTGGATAGCTAAGAATTACAAGGCAGTAACTTTGCAGCATGCGTACTCCTCGCCTGCCTTAGCTAATCCTCTCCCACTAAAATTAACTGATAAGCAGCAGTCCGAGATACTTTAATAGGCTTAACACTTAAATTACCTATTTTAAAATGGTGAACATTTAAATTCAGAAAGGGCAAAATTTAAAGCTTGTACATTTTACAGGTGATGAAATCGAGAATGGACTCCACAGATGCTGCTATATAATTTGCATTTAGATGACAATTTTCAAAAGCCATAACAAGAATGCTGATTCTTTTTTGTATGCTGGATTTTATTCCGAGTATAATAATAATAATAATAATAATAATAATAATAATAATGCTTGTTTTGTAACTAGTGACAGCATTGAGATTTATGTCATTTCTACTCCCTAGCTCTTTGAAATACAGAGAGCTGCCAATTCTAAGCATTTTCCTAGGAGAATTAGTCAGAGACAGCAGACAGCAATACTCTCTATTGGTAGTTGTTGTGGTGGTTGCCTTGTAATGACAGAGTGCCTAGTTTATTACCACTTGGCTCTTGTGTGGTCCTAGTAGAGACAAATGAGAGAAGCCATGGCTCATTCAGTTCATATGCTATTTTCCTTTAGCAAAAGCAAAAGGATTTTGTAGTTCCACTGCAGATTAGATGGATCGGTGCTGTTCCTGTCTATCAGAAACCTTATGGACATTTTTCTTCATACATTTCTATTTATTCATTTCATGCCAGCGTCTGAAAAACAGGACTATACGTAGCAAAAATAGTCCAGGTATGAAGGCTTTTCTTCTAAGAGCTTGATCCTGAAAGGTAGTGTATGCTGAATAATTTGGAAGGTAACTATTTTAATTTTAGCCAGTATTATTACCAACATCTTTAACCTGAATGAATCATGTTTGTCTCATTCATAATGTATCTGCATTGCAAAGTTTGATCTTTCTTTCACACTTAACAGTGCTTAACTCTGATTACTCAGAACCTGCTCCTCTAACTGGATCTGTACAGGAACACGTTGTCCTTGTCCCCTTGGTAACAGTGCATCTCTGTATGGCAACAAGAGTTCATGGAAGTTGTAGCTCTTCGTTTGTAATGGGAATTTGCAGAGACAGAAGAAACTCCCCCCATATGGGTCTAGTGACGGCTGGACTGGAGCCCCAAAAGCCATTTTTCTGGCCTGTAATGCAAAGGGATGGACAGTGGAGTAAGGCTGTAACAAAAGAGGTGGTGTTCAATACCTGCTGCAGACCTACTGGGGCACCTTGGTCACATATTTTTTCTTTCAGTCTCTCAATATCTGTTACTGCAGGAGGTGCGCAGTTACATATGTGACCTTTACAGAGCCACTGGGGAAATAAGCCATTAGTACAGGAAAATACCCATTATTGTTCAAAACACCTGAGCAAAAACTTAGGAAAAAAATTCCCCAAGGGCACACCTACCTCTGGGATATGCCAACAACATTATTGATGTTATAGTAAGGATTTTAATATATACTGGCTTAATGTGAGCAGGTGTTATTAAGGCACTAAACACATTAAAATATCTCAGTCAATCAGCTGACAGCTGAACTAATGCATAATCTACTCTAAGTATATAAAAATCTGCATATGTGTGCACCAGTGCATAATAAGACAGCAGGCTCTTGCTAACTTTAGAACAGAGACCTTGTCTATGAAATAATTTTTCTAGAGCTTCTGGGTTTCATGCAGCTAAATATATCTCAGTGTAGTACAAATAAATGCAGGCAAACCATCTCCTTTGTGTGGAGACAAAATATACATTAGAAAAAAGACTCTACACAGAAAGAACTTATTTATTGAAAAGTGGACAACTGCAGAGGATGCCAAAGGCTCCATATGGTCTTTCATATTAGTATATAGCACATAAGCATTCACTTGACATAGGAACATGCTAATCTGAGCATCCTGATGCAGAATTTGGGTTTCTGACTAAAATTACCACACTTGCAAATCAAGCCACTGATGGTAGGCCTATCTAAGAAATCTAGTTAAGAATTATTTTAGGTTTGCTTTAACTTTTACCTCACAGGTTTCATTGAAAACTGTTTTCTGATGCACATGCGGAGCTGTGATATCAAGCTTGATTTTTGTTAGGAAGAGACTAGTGGGGATAGCACACAGAAACAAGTGAGAATACTTTGTAGATACAATAATGAAGCATATTTAAATGTTAGACACTTTATGTAACCATCTGGTTAATTCTTTGGCAGCAATGTTCAAAGTAAGCATCTTGTCATACTGATACAGCCCATTACCTCGTCTGTTAATCTACATGTAATTACAAACTACATTTTTTTTTGTGTGTATAAAAAACTACTCCTTTCAGTGAATGAAGTTTTAAAACTTTGTTGTTCACTTGCCTATCTGGCACATACCATGTTTATCTTTTATGTTATGGCAGGGTATTTTAGCTGCTGGATGTCAGCATGGAGTTCTGTTGTGAATGGTACTAGTGTTAATAATCACATGCATCACACAGTCCCAGGCAATTTGTCAAGATACTCACTTTCCAAAACTATTATTTACAAAACTGTTCTCATTTGTACAGTACAGAATATTCAAAATAGTGCCCATACATATTTATCACTCATTTTAGACCAAATTATGAAAAAAACTTACAAGGATGGTTTTGAATGACAAAAGGAGGGCACAAATTCAGAAATAAACAATCTTGAAATTCATGTAGTATCCTCTGTGTGTTATTAAACAGAAGTGATTACCAGAGTTTTCTGGAATCTTTAAGAAAAAAAAAAGCTTAAAGATTGGAAGGGGAAAACGTCACTTTATAGCCTTTGGAAAACCTTTATGTAAAAACAAATCAGAGATCTTATTTTAGCTTCTTTCTTGCACTGAATTGCAGTTTTTCAGTGTGTGGGATGGGAAGGTTTTTCACTGCATGTGAGGAGGATAAAAGAATTCAGGGTGTTGATTTATAAACTTATATGCTGTGCATGCCTCTCTTGCAGCAGTTTTAAACCCATTTTTGATCCAGAATGGAAAAGAGATTAAAACACTACTAAAAGGTTTTTTTTCAGCTTTTGACTCTCTCTCTTTTACTTTCCATGAGCCTTCCCAGTCAGGTCTATTTGTATATGTGAGTATAAAAGTGGTAAGCCTTGGTAAGTTGTCAGTCTTGCATTACTTCAAGCTTTGTTTGGGACAAAGCTAGCAAGTGTTTTACACATGAAGGGACTTACGAATCTCATCCTAGTATGAAAATTACAAGATTATGGGCAGAAGAGAAAGGTCTACTAGAACATAAATTTAAGAGAAATGCATATCATTATGTTTGAACTACAGGGAAAATTTCGACAGTCTAAAATCCTTCCAGTCATACCCTTCAGGGCACTGTACACAGACAGACTTACTCAGCACTCATGTGACATTCAGCAGAGATTCAGAAATACAAGTGTGAAGGCCTCAAAGAAGTTTGCAGACCTTTCACCTTATGTTATAAAGTATTAGTAAATACAAATTATAATCTTTATAGAGTTATTACCAACCAGTTCCTCATAAACACCCATTTGCTATTTGAAGATTTGAATACTAATGTTGTGACCTCTCCTTCAAAGAAGAAACAATTAAAAAAACCTATTAGTTCTATTTTTACATGAACCTGCTACAGTTCTTTTTTGGCATTTAACTAGAGAGTCACTCTTTTGTGCAGAACACATTGACTTACAATAACAGTTACTTACAGGTTTTCTGACATCTGGCAGGGTAACCCACAGTGGAAAAACAATGGGTAACACGAGAAGATAGGTGGCCTGCTTGCGTGGGGTTTCAGGCCAGGCCAGGCTGAGAGGCTGTTCCTCCTCATCCTCTTCATTCTGTAAGAAAAGCTTCAGTGAGCAGATTATCAAAGTAGATGAATGAAGTTAGGGATTTTTTTCAAAAGGAGTTCAAGGATGGTGTTGTGTTTCAGTGAGAACTATGGGGTCTGAAAACATTGCATTAGCACCACACCTACCTAACAACATTAGCTTGGACACTGCAAGAAAGACTCTGGCTGGACTGTGAGGTATCCCTACAGCACAGGCTGTCTGAGGATGTCCAGTTGTTGACAATGTGGCTGGTCCGTTGGGATGCACAGGGTGTCTCTGACAACTGTCTCTGACAGCTTCTCTGGGCCACAACACCATTGCTGGGCTGTCCACATGAGGAAAGGGCTTCTCTTGTCTCTATCCAAAGACTCTTGCGTTTAGACCAGTCACAACACAGCAGTGTTCTTAATAACTTGATGCTAAAACTGAAGACACTCCTCTCCAACTTGTGTTGCTGATTTTCTGACACTGGTCTCTAGTCTCCATTTATGTGTAAGCTGCCCACCTGTCATTCTTATTATAGAGTAAGTGTATAGGAACCCTCTCCTATGATAGAAAACATTTGGCTGCCACACACTTCTCTTTCCTTAGACTGCTTCTGCTAACAAAATGGAACAAGCATAGTGGGCATGACTTAGCCTTTTGCATGCATGTATTAAACTAAGTTTTAAGCTGTTAACATAGGTAGGTGATGTCTCCAGAATTGCACTTAAATTGCAGAATCAAGCAACTGAAAAAATGGTCTGAACAATACTTTCACATAGATGTGTGTAATGCAAACCCTGTTGAAACTGTGGAAAGATTTCAAGAGAGCTCAATGAAAGCTAAAAAAGTCTGAAAAAGAGAACCCGGTGAAAACTGTTTGAGAATGTGACTGATACATGATGACTTCTTCATGTAGCGTTCTTGGGTTTTGTTTTTGAAAAAAGATAATAATTGAGACATCTCCACAATATGCATGTTACTCCTCCTATAGATTTATAACAGGTTTCTTTTCAGTTATTGCCCTGTATTACAATTGCTTACATAAACCTTAAGACAAAGCTATATGAAGCAATCATTTAAATGACCACAACAGCTGTTTTTTCTAAGCAAAAGAGTTATTGATGGAAGGTCAACATATGTTGATGCTGTTAACATTTTCTACTTACTGCTAATTTTGAAGAACTGGTCTTGATTAGCCCACTATTGTGAACTTCTGAATTGTTCAACTATCTGATCAGTACCTACAAAAGCAAGCTCAGTTCTTAGCTTGGAATCTCTCATTATGAAGGTATCACCTGACACTGATGGACTGAAAGCAAATTCCTGTTTACCTCTTGACACATTGAGAAGCTGCAGCTACTTCTGAGTTACGCATTGATGTCAACAGAGGACAATATTTTGTTAACACCTATACTTTGTGAAACTCCCAAGTTGCTTGACTGCAGAACAACAGTAAAATGAACAGGTCAGAATGGTTATAATTACTAAAAGATTTAAAAAAATACATAGG
Source organism: Orthonyx spaldingii (assembly GCA_013397795.1). Taxonomy (NCBI): domain Eukaryota; kingdom Metazoa; phylum Chordata; class Aves; order Passeriformes; family Orthonychidae; genus Orthonyx; species Orthonyx spaldingii. Next base: position 393,528 of record VZTJ01003629.1, read on the forward strand.
CACAATTTGTAGCACTCAACACAGTACTTTAGAGGCTCCTGAGCAGCTTAAGAGGCTAGCTGTTGCCTTCAGCTTTCAGCTCTTCAATGAAGTGGACATACTATGCTTCACTGCTGCAACTCTGCTGAAGCCTGACTTTAGGGGAACTGTGCTAGATGAGAAGTTAGTGAGGCTACTTCCCAAAACCAAATCCATTCCTTTTCCATTCTGGTAGATGCTGTTGGGGTGGTAAAATCAACCTTAGACACAGGCTCAGGTTTGAATTATGATGACTGAGATAAAATATGAGCACAAAAGGACCAATAGGAGGGTTACCTAGGTAACTCTTTCCAAATGACCTATGTGTAATTCAATCAGCCAACTCAGCTGGAATAAAGCTTTGTAAGTGACTGATGCATAAACAGCACTGAGTGGCAAAGTACTTCCTGAATTGCCATCTTTAGAGATTAGCCAGGAGTAGCAATTATATTTAATCACAACAAAACTTTACATTAGTCTGATTTTGCACATGAGGCTTAAAAATATCTAGACAGTAATGCCAATGTTGGTTCACGCAACACTGTACCAGTACATACTGCAGTTCAACACTGGGCCTTGCTCTATTCTCATGTCTGTGTCAAAACCCTCTGGGTGTGCATGAGCAGAGAGGCAACATGAGTGGCTGTAGCAAAGAACCACAAAGAATTGCTTTTGGAGATTGCCAGATGTCTCCTGAGAAACCTTGATCTATCTGTTTGAGATCTTTTCACTTTCCCATTGTCCTACATTATCCCTTTCCCCAAGACAACTATTCCCAAATTATAAGGCCAAAAAACACAAGCCCATAGTGCAGGCAAAACACATTTTCTTGCTAGTTTAACTCTAGGATATGTTACAGATGTCACAGAATGGATATTAATTTCCTATTTTGTAAATTGGACTTGGCATCTGATTTTCAATGCTGACCTTCCAAAAATCAGTGGAAGTAACGAAGTTCAAAGTATTTGTTGATCTAGCCATTAATTTCAAAGCAATACTAAATTATCCACTGAGGTTGAAGAAATGAATGGGAAATAATTTCAGCAGCTCTAAAACCATACAAATGTGAGTGTCATGCTGTGGACTAAGCAGCAGTAATGGAAAATGACTCAGCACAGATTTATGGCAGAGATTGCATGCACTGTCTGTAGCTCCAGCCATGTACATACTGAATATGCACTATCACAGTTTGTAGAAACTAATCCTGAAACTATAGTTTTCATTTATTTTAGTCTGTATGATGAGAACTCTGTACTTGCAATGTTCAGTATGATTATATTCTGCAGTGTTAAGAAGAAGAAAATGTAATTATAACCTGATATCCACTCAGTAATTCAATTGCCTAAACACATATGATGGTACCATTTTAGATACCTTTTGGTATCTGCTTTGACCCCCACATGCCCCAGTGGAAGTGAAGAATATTCTCACTTCATGACACACCTGCCACCACTGTGCAAAGATCTCCATTTCCTGAGGGCAGCTTAAGTGCTACTACCTACCCATCCACACTCCAAAACTCATTCCCTGCTATGACTCTGTAGCTAATTAACAATGCTAGATTGGACATATGGGAAATCTGCATCACCTGATATGATGAACTCAGATGATAATCCATTAGAGAGAAACTGCCATATTAAGTCAGAGCAAAGGTCAATTTACACCAGTACCTTGCAATGGTCAGACATGGGCATTCAGAGACCAAGTATTGAAATATGGCATATTTTTTCATCTTCCACATTTTCATAGAGTCATAGCAATATTTAGGCTGGAAAAGACACTTTAGATCATCAGGTCCAACCATAAACCTAGCAGTGCCACCACTATCAATAAACTGTGTCCCCAAGAACCACACCTACACATATTCTAAATACTTCCATGGATGGTGACATAACCACTCTCCTGCTTCATAATGGATCTGATGCTTGATAACCCTTTCCATGAAGAAATTTTTGTAATATCTGAGCTAAACCTTCTCTGACACAACTTGAGGCCATTTTCTCTTGTCCTATCACTTGATACTTGGGACAAGAGGCTGACCCCTACCTGGCTACACCCTCCTTTCAGGCAGTTGTATAGAGCAATAATGTCTCCCCTGAGTTTCCTTTCCTCCAGGCTGAAAAACCCCACCTCCCTCAGCTGCTTCTCATAGGACCTGTGCTCCAGACCCATGACCAGCTCCACTGTCCTTCTTTGGATGCACTCCAGCACCTCAGTGTCTTTCTTGTAGTGAGGGACCTAAAAGTGAAGACAGGATTTGAGTTGTGGCCTCTCCCATGTCAGGGTACACGGGGACAATCAGTGCCCTGGTCCTGCTGGCCACACTATTGCTGATACAAGCCAGGATGTCATTGGACCTCTTGGCCACCTGGGCACATGGCTGACTCGTGCTTAACTGCTGATGACCAGCACAGAATCACAGCGTCACAGAATAATTAGGGTTGGAAGGGACCTCTGGAGACCATCTAGGCTAAATGACCCCAGGTCCTTTCCCACCATGATGCTTTTCAGCCACTCTTCCCCAGGCTGTAGCATTGTTGCATGGTTTGTTGTGACCCAAGGGCAGGGCCCAGCATTTGGCCTTACTGAACCTCATGCCACTGGTCTCAGCCCATGGATCCAGCCTGTCCAGACCCCTTTGCAGAGCCTTCCTACCTTCCAGAAGATCAGCACTCCAACCCAACTTGTGTCATCTGCAAAATGACTGAGGGTGTACTTGTTCCCCTCATCCAAATTATCAATAAAGATATTAAGCAGGACTGGCCCCAGTACAGAGCCCTGGAGAACACCACCAGGGACTGACAGATGGATTTACCTCCATCCACCACCACTCTCTGGGCCTACCCATCCCCTCAGTTTTTTTATCCAGTGAACTGTCCACATCCAGTCCACCCACCCACACCATGTAAACCCAGTATCTCCAGAGGAATGATGTGGGAAATGGTTTCAAATGCTTTACTAAAGTCCAGGCAGACAACAGGTACAGCCTTGCCCTCATTTACTAAGTCAGTCAATTTGTCATAGAAGGAGATGAGGTTGGTCAAGCAGGACCTGCCTTGACAAACCCAAGCTAGTGGGGCCCAATCCCCTTGCTGTCCTGCACGTGCTGTGTGGTGGCACTTAGGGTGATCTGCTTTATGATGCCATCCCTGGCATCAAGGTCAGACTGACAGGCCTGTAGTTCCCTTGACCCTCTTTTCAGCCCTTTTTGTAAGTAAGTGTCACATTTCCAAACTTCCAGACACCTGGTACCTGTCCAGCTAGCCAGGACTGTTGGTTAATGACAGAAGGTGGCTTGTGAGCACTTCCATCAGCACCCTCAGTACCCCTAAGTGGATCTCATCCAGCCCCAGAGACTTGTGTATGATAAGCAGTGTAGCAGTCACTGACCATTTGCCCTTGGATTATGGTGGCTTTGTTCTGCTCCCCATTCCAATCTTCCAGCCCAGGGGTCTGACTGACCCTGATGACAGCCAATTTTGCTGTTAAAGAATGAGGCAAAAAAGGCATTCCATACCTCAGCTTTCTCCTTATTCCTTGTCACAACGTTTCCCACTGTATCCAAGAAAGGATAGAGATTGTCCTTAGTCCTCTTTCTGTTGCTGACATCTTTCTAGAATACCTTCCATTTCGAGGAACACTTTTCATTGTCTTTAACTGCAGAAGCCAAATTAACTTTTAGTTGGGCTTTGGCCAGTCTAATTTTCACCTGCATAACCTTAATATCCTTGTAGTCCTCCTGAGCTGCCTGTCCCTTCTTCCAATGGTCATAAACTCTCCTTTTTCTCCTGCATTCAGCCTAAGCTCTGTTTAGTCAGGCCTGTCTTCTTCCCAGACAACTTCTCCTTCAGCACATGGGGACAGCCTGCTCCTGCACCTTTATGATTTTTTTCTCAAAGAATGTTCAGCCTTCCTGCACTCCCTTATCCCCTTGGGACCACCTACCAAGGAACTCTATCAACCAGTCCTGTAAACAAAGTCTGCCTCCTGGACGTCCCAGACAGCAGTTCTGGCAGTTCTGTTGCCTTCCTCATGGCTGTGGGAATAGAAAGCTCTCCTTTGATGGTCTCTGTGCCCAAGATGGCCTCTGACCATCGCATCTCCCACTAATTCTCTGTTCACAAGCAGTAGGTGCAAATGGGCACCTTCCCTGGCTAGCTCCCTCATCCACTCTGTCAGGAGCATCAAGGCATGTACCACACAGTTGAGAAACCTCCTGGACTGCTCCCTTTCTGCTGTGTTGTATTTCCAGAAGACATCTAGGTATGTGGAAGTGTCCCAGAAGAAAAAGGTTCAGCAATTGTAAGACTTTCTCCAGCTGCTTATAGCATATTTTTGTCTGCCTCTTTGAACTGGTTGGATAGACTACACTAGACTCCCACCAGGATATCAATCTTGTTGGTATTACCCATAAATACTAAACCCTTTATCACTGTCATCATGCTCTAGAAAGCCAAACACTCCATAACATACATGGCTACCACACCACCTCTCCTTCCTTGTCTATGCCTTCAGAAGAGTTTATAGCCATCTATTGCATCACTCCGGTTGTGTAAGTAATCCCATCATGTTTATGTTATTGCAATTATATCATAGTTTTCCATCTGCTCAATGGCTTCCAGCCTTTCCTGTTTGTTGTACATGCTGCGTGCATTGGTGTAGATGCGCTTTAGTTGGGTTATCAGTCCTGTCCCATTTTTGGGGGGAGGAGCCTTAATTACTATGTGACTGTTCTCAGGTGCTTCTGTTGTTTCTCATGGATTGATGACGTTTAGGTCTTTGCAGCTGAATGTGGATCTTGATCCACTGCCTCCATTGAGAAGGTGAAGGTGCTGTGTGAATTAGTACAGGAACATTTCAAATGTGCACTGGTGTACTCAGCACACCACGGTGCAGACTGAAGGACCTCACTAGCACGCTGCTCCTTAAACATTGATGTGCCACTCCTAGACTTACCTCTAGCATGCCTGATTTTATCCCTTTCTTCTTTCAAATCTAGTTTAAGGCTCTTTCAATGAGCCCTGCCAACTCTGGTCCTTTTGTCCCTTTGAGACAGGCATACCCTGTCACCGGCAGGCCCAGTCTTACTTAAGCCAATCCATAATAAAAACCCCTAAAATTCTGCTTGTGACACTGCTCTTTGAGCCAGTTGTTGACCTTCTGAGTCTTCCCATTTCTTCCTTCATCACGTCCTGCAACTGGAAGAATGCAGAATGACATACTTGTGCCCCTCATCCCCTAACCAGTCATTAAAGATTTAGATGTAGCTGCATTAGATCTTCACATGTAATAGTCATTACTGTGTTTCTATGTAATTCTTACTAGCTGTCATAATTCTTTTTACTCTTTATGTATTAGATCCTAATTTTTTTTGCTGATGTTTGAGACTGTCTTTTTGTTACAGAGACATTTGCAGTGCTGAATATGAAATGTATACTAATGCCTACATGAGCTAATTGTGGTACCCTAGCATATATTTCATTATTATTATTGTTATTATTATTATTTATAAGGAAGTTAATCCTCTATTAGGAAAATGCCCTCTTTGCATCTTAAAAAATGAGATTAGAAGTGCTATTTTGCTTGGTGTTCTTTCATACACCTGTAACAAATATTCTTTTAAACCAATCTACATACATTCATAACTCTATTCTTGCTACTTCAACTGTTATTAAATCATTACAAACAATGAAAAAGGTACAAAAACTATGGATGCTCCATATTTCACAGTTCTTTACGGAAGAACATCTATCAAATACTTATCTGTAATCCCAGGGAAGAAAACACTTACTGGTTTGCTCAGGACTGTTTTAGAAACATGGGATGGTTTGGGTTGGAAGGGACCTTAAAGATCATCCAGTTCAAACTCCCCTGCCATGGACAGGGACACCATCCACTAGACCAGGTTGCTCCAAGACCCATCCAACCTGGCCTTGAACACTTCCACAGTTCCCGCTGGGGCATCCACAACTTCTCTGGCCAACCTGTTCCAGGACCTCACCATCCTCACAGTAAACCATTTCTTCCTAGTATCATCTAAACCTATACAATTTTCCCGGTAAAATTTTTCCAGAGGAAATTATGGTTTGTTTCACATTATATAAACAATACAAACATACAGTGACATTTCATCCACAACTGTTTTGTTTATAAACACAGCTTACAGCAAACTCTATCTGCCAAAGTCACAAGGTAGTTACTCCTAGCAAACATCACAAAGTCTCCGTCTCCATAGAGGCTTACACTCACATTAGGACAAACAGTTGCTTTTCTGGCACAACACTAAACAGAATTTTATACTTTTTTCCCTCACATTAGGCGAAAATGGAAAACTAGTACAAAGAACCACCTCAAACTTACCAGAAAGACTGAATCTGCCACTGTTCACCAACTAATCTCTATCATGTAACAGCTATAACATATGAACAATAAATATCGTATTCTGAGGATTAATCTGTTAGTCTACCTAAAACGAAGAGCTAAGCTATAAATTCTCATACTCATACATTTTTTGTGCATGCTGACTGCTGATGCAATTAATCAATAAAGAATTGCATGAGGGCTCCAGAAGAAAAGAAACTGAAGACAGGAGTTATTTGCAGTTCAATTTGCTTATGCTACAGTACAGATATTGCACCACCTATAAAGAGGCAATTTCTTGCCTTGGTGCAAAAGACTGCTCTGGTCTTTTTTTGTTTTGGGGTGGATTTTTGTTTGTTTCTTGTTTGTGCGGGTTTTTTTTTGGAAATGAGCTCTATACAACCCAACTTTTCACAATGAGTAAGCCAAGAAAAACTGATGTGATCATGATCTCAAATGTTCTCTGTCTCAGAGGTATGCAGTGATTTTCAAAATTGAGGTTTATTTTTTTCTTTAGAAAGGCACATCTTACATTCATCTACTTCAGTAGAAAGGCAGAGAGTACAGACAATTGAAGCCCTACATGAACAGCCTCAAGTCTCTTCCTTTAGTTTCTTGTCTGTAAGCTAAATCACTCATTTATCTTTTCCTACATCTCATTTAAAAAAAAAATATGCAAAACAAGGTGAGGTAGTAAGTTAGTACAAGAATATGCAATTTCTATGAGGTGACTAAGATAGAAAGCAACATCTTTTCTCAAAAATTCTTTAGTAAAAGTCAAGCAGGCAGTAATATTAAATCCCTGAGCTTTTACAGTGCATTCTGTACATGTGGATACTCTTAGGACAGCTAATTTTGCTAGTCCTTGCTGCACTGTCAACTCACTGAAAAGAGCTATCTTTTGAGTGGACCCTATGGGAAAGAGTAAGGTCAGGTAGGTGTTTGGTCCAGATTCTGCTATTGCTGCTTGTGTTCTCTTGGGCACTTGCACAAATAAGTAAAATGACAGCTCCCACATCTTATATGGTAGTTTTTATGCTATGTTATTGCCAGCACTCTTTGGGGAATTTGAAAAGAAATTCTAAGAATGTAATACACAAAACTGCAGTCAGCTCACCAGGAGAAATAACAGCTATGGTATCATGGACATACTTCTGAAGAATAAGCCTTTGTCTTCATGCCATTTTTCACAGTCCTAATTTTCAAGTCAAACTGGTATACAGCAGGAAAAAATGTGGAATAGGTAACTGAGTAGCATTGGGAAAATAAAGATCAATCCCTTTGATAGCAGCACCTTCTCTTTAAGTCACAAAGAGCAAACAAGATGCAGACATTTACTTTAGACCAAGTGTGGCAACTGAAAAAATATTTGAGCTTTGGAAAATAAATTTTTTATGATGACTCAAACAAATACCAGGGATGCTGGAATATATCACAGCCTTACAACGAAGGCTGCTCTCATCTTCTCTACCTTCTCTCTATGAAATAGTAATGTTTAACATAGCCCAGATTAATACCCTGAGACAGAGACTGCAATGCTACTCACATTCACACCACGCTAATTTGATGTAAATGGAATGAGTATTCCAGGCAGGGGAGATATGCACCCATCAGGGCTCCGTCCTGAAATGCAGCACATGGTGTTGCTGCTGTTCAGTCGGGAAGGCAAAACATGTTTTACCAGACTGTTGTTCAGGTAAGTGGATTAAATCCAATGCAAACAATGAAGCCTTTGCACCATTCTCCTATGACATAAAAATTGCCTTATATTTTCATGGAAAAGTTATCTCAGTCATAGTTGGCATGTAAACACTTTCCAGTGGAGTTTCCATGGAAACAGGAAAAACTGCGCGCATGTGTGCATGTGTGTATGTGTGTATGTGCGTGCATGCGTGCGTGTGTGTGTAGGTGGGAGGAAAAGCTGTTATCTTCAGATTGGAAACTATTTTTAGGTAAGCCACAGGTTAAAACGACTACCAAATGCGAGTTAAGAAGGTGGTGGGGGGTGGAACTGGACTTCTCAGAAGGATCACACTCTGAAGGGCACTTTATAAAACATGTAATGAGATAGTAAGTGTCCTTTTAGTCTTCTTTCGTTTTCTTATGCATGCTTGGTACCATTCTATGAAGTTTTATGTAACAGAGTCTTCTCCTCTGTGGCAACCTGCTAAAGGTTAAGAGACAGAATGCTGTAGGTAGAACAAAATCCCCAAGGAAGGTGCAATATCCAGCAGAAAGGAAGGCAATTTCTGACTTCAAATAAAGCAGTAATGTCTTACAGATGGTATGGTGGGAGGAGGTATTGTTCCCTCCTGTGCTGGCTAAGGAATGGGAAGGAGACCACAGCCGTCTGTCCTTCTTAGCTAATGATCCCAATTTTATCAAAGTGTAGGATATCGGCTACTGCTTATAGTTAAGTGGGGTGATATAAGTCTTACTATCTGGCACAAATGATTGGGTTGTTGGGTACATTTTCTGGACAGCCTTTTTGAATTTCTGCAAGCAGCATCAGAAGAGAGTTTTTCTTGTTGCTCAAGGGCTTGATCTAGAAAGAGAACAGCTGAACCTCCCTGGAGGACAGTGGAGTAAGAAAAATGGAGTTGAGGTCCTAGGAAAAAGGGGAAAGCATGGCAGTGGCATTTGGAAAAGAGAAATGAAGACATTAAAAACAAACAAAAAAGTAAATTAGATGAAATACACCTAGTTCATGACACCTTGCAGAAGTTGTTAACTGACAGTGTCCTCGAATCTGTCTTGTGTGGTGTTTCAGCCCTCTGTAAGCTTTTCCTTCTTTCTTGAAAAAAAAGGAAAGGAGGAAAGAAAAAGAATTAGGAAAAAAATATAAAGATGTTCCTAAAAAGCCCCTAAAGAAACCAGGAGAAGTACATGGAAAACTAAATGCTGGCAATTGGCAATATTATGCTTTAAAAAAAAATTATTTTACAAATAGAGGAAAATTAAAATACAATATGAAAGCTATTTTCTTCTGCTTTGCTTGCAGTCTTAGCCTGAGACCATCTTTTCACAAGGGCCTTTTTCTCAATATTGTAATTTTAAAATAATAGGGGATTTATAAGTAAAATGGATTCATGTGCATATTCTGTCTTTACTAGAGGAACATAGGATATTTAATGTACTTATTCTCAGACAATTCGAACTCCAATATAGAGATTGATATTCGAAAATGCTTGTGTCTAGGGATTTAGACCCAGACACTATAATCTGCATCAATGAAAAGTAAGAAAAAACCCACCCATATGACTATGCTTGTTTTGCATGAGGGAAAGCATGAAGACCATAGTGGAACTTGACAATGGAGAAGAAAGAATTAGATACCTATGCAGGTCTTCTGTATCATCACTGCAAACATGCGCGATGACCAGGATTTCTTCCCCCAAAGGCATATTTGAAGTTTTGTTCATCCAGATTGACAGTGTCTCTAATTTTCTCCATTCTAAATTATCATTACTCCAACATGGAGACACTAACAGTTTTTATAAGAGATTTTTCTAAACAGCACTTACGGATCATAAAACCATGTCTTTAAACTATAGGAGTCAAAAACTGTGGAGAAGCAATTTTATACTCTCTTTCCAATTTTTGACACTACAGCAATTCCTTTTGCATTACAGTAAGGAAAAAAATCATCAAAATTTCAAGCTACCTGATTGAATTTTACTTAGAAGCAAATGATATCAATATACAGTGGAGAACACTTGGTTACAAAGATGAAAATTCAAGACCATTCATAGGTCAAGTTTGGAAAAGCTAAAAAGAAGGCTTAGGAGGGCAATGGCCAACTTCCCTTCTTCAAATTGTCATCTTCATCAATGAAAAGGGTCACAGAAATGCTGTGTGTGGGCTTCTGTTATTGACTATAAATTTTGTTAATAAATAAATACATTCTAAATTCTATAAATTGAGAGTAATCCTATTAAGTGTCCCTGAAGTCAATATACAGAGCACAAGAAAACTGAAAAGCCCAGCGTTAGTTTCAAAGTGATGCGACAGTTTGGAAAGGTGTTTAATGAAGCTATGCACAAAACTCAAGGCAATACACTGAGGAAAGGCTCTGGTACACTACAGAGTTGGCAGAGAACCTGACAGTGAAGTAGGGTCCTAAGTATTATGGAAGCCTATTTATTTGTTCCATGAATGAGCAGACTATTTTTACTGCAAATTCTCAAAAATTCCAGTATGTACTTTTAAATTGCAAAATAGGTTTCAGCATATCAATAACTCAAGAAGCCTAAGAGAGCTGCCAGGTTACCACTGGAAGAAGACAAAATTGGAAAGGCCATGGGAGAGGAATCCAGCATGGACCATCTCAAAATGCTGTCAGGAGATTGCTAGTTTTTATTTTGACAGCAGATACCTGAAATCCTTTCATTCAGATTGATGGAGCTATATCTGCAGACTCACTCCCCCATCAGTTACAAACCTCCCTGCTTTGCTCTATTGCACCATTAGGATAAATAATGTATCCCATATCTAATACATAAGAATTGTTGTTCAGAATGTCCTAATACTTGCTGAAATTAACATAAAAGTTCCAAAGCCTGCCTCACTGCAAATTTAAAAAGTCTAAAGGGAGATGAAAGGACGGCATTGCTGAGTAATGTACTCTTGCAATAATTTTACCTTCTTCCCCTGCAGTTGCTTGAAACTGAAACCGTTGTTCCAAGTGATAAAGCTCCTTGACCTTGCAGATTTCTGAACAAGCCTAGGAAATGCTTTATTACAATGTAAATTGGTAGCATGTGGACATTGCTGTGATATGTGATATGTTTAAGATTGCTTTTTCTTCATTGTTTTCACTGAACAATCTCAGTGGGAAAAAATCTTACGAAGCAAGATAACAGAAGGCAGGATGCAAAAGTTTGTGTACAGGTCCTCTTTCATAATGAATTTTGACTGTTCCATGATAAACATCATGACAGGTTCTCTTAAGAGAACAGGTTTTGTGCAGTGTGACAAGCAATTTCTATTAGCTATATTTAGGGCTTCCAACATCTTATCTGTAAAGTAAAAATACATTTCCTGAAAGAACAGATTCCAGACTCCCATCTTACCTTACATTGAAGGGCAGGAATAGAAGGCAAGAGCTTTTATAAACAGCAAGCTTTTATATATGGCAAACTGTACACTGGGTTCAGTTGTAAATGAAAACTAAATATTATGTAGACAGTTCATACTGTCAGCTTCTTTCTATTAAGATGTTTACTTTCAGTGAAAAGCACAATCAAGCATGCAATATGTTTACTAATAGAATAATAAAAAGAAGAAGAAAAAAGTCATTAACCTCTTCTTCAACATTATGGGCGATTCCATTCTGCACTGGTCCAGAATCACTCGGTGGTGTTACTGCAACTTCCACTTTTGCACCTTTCTCTGTGGTATCATCCATAGATAAGAGGGGGAAAACAACAGATCAGAATATTAAATAACAAATATACTAGTGAAATAGCTGTCACATATTCAGTCTGAGCAACTTATCAAATATTAAAGCTGAACCTCTGTGTTAAAAGAGAAAAAACTTTGTCTTTCATTTCCCTAGTACACATTTTGAATAAAAATCTTATAAGCAGTGAGCCAGCATTTGGAGAAACATTTAAGTTCATTGCAATATTCAGTGCTCTTTGTTTATGCTAAATGCACTGAGCCTTATACTTCAGGTAAAAAGTGACATACAGTATTCCCCCCTGGCATTATAGAATGCAACATTTACAGGTGAGGGCATATATTCAGCGATGTAAGTTTTATAACATGCTAATCCCTGCAATTAGTAAAGCTACTTCCAAGCTATAATCCTGCTGTCTCCCATGAAAAATGTGGGGACAGAGTAAACAGATGGTGTAATAACAGCCAATAATAGAGGATGATCTTTAAACCAGAATCCTGTAGTCCTTGTGTTAAACTCACACAGGAATTAAAGGGCTAAAGTTAGGCCTTTGGTTTCTGATGCCAAATTTATTCAAATTTATTCTTACTTGGACTATCTTGGAATTCTCTAAGCAGTAATTACTTCTTAAAGTATGTAACACATAAATGTGTCAATGGCCCAAAATCCCTTGGATAATATAAAGTAATGGGGAATAGCAATATGAAATGCCTTACTCAAGTTCAACATGCCTTATGGTTTGCTCTTGTGCATAGAAGTAAATACAGCTGTCTAGTTACATTACTGCTATCCTGAGATTCTTCTAAATTAAAAATCTGAGATCACAGCCACAGCAGAGTGCCAGACTATCTGTAATTATTTCAGTATATGTGTGTTGTCTCTTAACCCCACAGTCAGCATTATGGTTTATTAACAGACTGTCCCAACCAACTGCCTGATTTTGGAAGCAAATAGTATGTAAACATAACACAAGGTCAGAAAAAGTGTCAAGTAATAAAATGATTCAGATTTTATTGGACACATTTGTATCTGGTTTTCTAATGCAGATAATATGATGAGGTAAAGTAGAGAAAACAGGTCATGATACAGAATTTCTTTTAGCATAGGACCTTTGGAACTAAAATACAAATTCTTGCCTTAATGGCAAACCCTAGTAAGTTAATTTTGTGCAATTAGCATAGATGGGCCTAAATGACTCCCAGCAAGAAGTATACAGACAAATCAAATCTTAAATATGAAGGTGATTTTTTTTGTGACAAGGGTGTTACCATATAAAGCACATATTCTACTAGATCATTTCAATAAATTAATTACATTTTCCCATATATACTGCAAGGAAGTATTGCCTCTCTATTTCTGTCACTTCAACACATAACCCAAATCAGCTTTGCTTTTTCTTTTCAACCTGCCAGAAAGCTTTCTATATGCCTTGACTGGCCTTCTATTCTTGCATTTAACTCCTGTCCCATTCATAAATTTTGTACTCTTTGCTACAGAGAATCAGAGTATTTTTACTAAAATAGCATAAATGATGTAGGAGAAAGTAATGACTAACAAATTTCAAACAAAATAAAGCAGTGAAAGGGACTCTCAGGAACAGATGATAAATCTGCAATGCTGCACTCACCATGATTAGCAGCTCCATTCTGCCTTTCACTGTCTTCCACCTGGCACTTCTTTTTGGCAATCTTATGCAGAATTGAGGCCCTTTCCTTGAACTTTCCTAAAAGAAAGTATTGTCATTATTACAATGCAGCCATTTTGAGATGTAAAGTTTCTTTGCCATAGCTTAGGCTCCATAGATCAGTGCTGATCATCCATTTCTACTCTTCAAACAGCAAATATGCTATTAAACACTATCACATGTTCCCATATACAGGGTGGGGTTTTCTCTCTCTCTCTTTTTTTTTTTTTTTTTTTGTGGAAATAAAAACTTAGTTTGTTTTTTTTTTTGATAATTCAGCAACCAATAGAACAAGAAATTGAACCCACAAGCTATGAATTTTATTCGGAAGAAGTCAGTAAAGCTCCACCTATAAATGCCCTGGTGTAAGATTTCAGCCGAAGCAGAAGATGAATTCAGACGAATAAAGATATCATAAACAAACACAAACAGTTTCAATTCTCAATTGGTTGTACAGTAGAACGGAATTTCATATTAACAGATATACTGCATTATAGTGAGTGTTGTCAGCTTTGTCACTTGGGACTCATCTATGCATCTTTGATTTCTACTCATTTCACTGCTTGGTAAAATTATGAAGAAGATTATTCTGGGAGTTACTGAAAAACACCTGAAAGACAACACAGTCACTGGTCAGAGCCAGCATGCTTTCATGAGGAGGATGTCCTGCTTATCAAATTCAATGTCCTTTTACGACAAGGTGACACACCCAATTGATCAAGGGAAGCCAGTACACATTATCTTTCTGGATTTCAGCAAATCTTTCACTACTGTCTCTCACAAGATCCTTCTGGACAAAATGTCCAGCACGCAGCTGGATAAACACATCATGTGATGGGCAAGCAACTGGCTCATGGGATGGGCACAAAGGGTTACAGTGAATGGGGTGACATCAGACTGGGAACCTGATGTGTCTGTGACCAGACTGTCACTAGTGGAGTTCCACAGGGCCCCATCCTTGGGTCGGTGCTCTTCAACATCTTCAAAAATTACTTGGACATGGGACTGGAAGGGATACTGAGCAAGTTCACAGATGATACAAAACTGGCAGGAGCTGTTGACTCCCTGAAGGGGCAGAGAGGCCCTGCAGAGAGACCTTGGCAAATTAGGGGTCTGGGCAATCACCAACCATATGAAGTTCAACAACAGAAAGCTCCAGATTCTGCACCTGGGATGGGGCAATCCTGGAGGTACAGACAGACCGGGGAATGAGATGCTGGAAAGCAGTGCCATGGAAAGGGACCTGGAGGTCCTGGTTGATGGAAAGCTGAACAGGAGTCAGCAGTGCCCTGGCAGCCAGGAGGGCCACCCGTGTCCTAGGGGGCATCAGGCACAGCATCGGCAGCCCAGCAAGGGAGGGGATTGTCCCGCTCTGCTCTGAGCTGGGGTGGCCTCACCTCGAGTGCTGGGGGCAGCTTTGGGCACTGCAATATGAGAAAGACATGAAACTTTTAGAGAGTGTCCAAAGGAGGGCAATGAAGATGGTGAAAGGCCTTTGAGGGGAAGGTGTACGAGGAGTGGCTAAGGTCACCTTGTCTGTTCAGCCTGGAGAAGAGGAGACTTGAGGGGAGACCTCACTGCAGTTACAACTTCCCCATGAGGGGAAGAAGAGGGGCAGGCATTGATCTCTTCTCTATGGTGACCAGTAACAGGACTCGAGGGAATGGCCTGGAGCTGTGTGAGGGGAGGTTTAAGTTGGGTATCAGGCAAAGGTTCTTCACCCAGAGTGTGGCACGGCACTGGAACAGCTCCCAAGGGAAGCAGTCACAGCACCAGCCTGACAGAGTCCAAGAAGCGATTGGACAATGCTCTCAGGCACACGTTATGACTTTTGGGGAGCTGGATTTGATGATCCTTGTGGGTGCCTTCCAACTCAACTTACTCTGTGATTCTGTGATTCAGAGGGGGAAGAAGAAATCTCCAGAACACATGATTTTCATATAAGATTCTTAAAGGTAAATTTTCTTCTAAACCTGCCAGGTTGGATTTTTTGTCTCCCATGAAGTTAACCATGCAGCTCAACCTCCACACTCTCTCTAGGGCAACACACTCTCCAGAGGTCCCAGGTTCTGTCACTCTTTATTGACCACTGTGTCCAAATGATATGTTCAAATTAGGCAATGTCAAAGATGTCAAACATTAAGTGAAATGAATCCTTTCTCTGCCTTGATTTATCTTTCTGTGTAAGGACTCTGGGGACAGCTTATGACAGGCTATGTTGTGTAGAAAGTTGATGTATCTGACATTATTATCCTGATTGCTATTGCACTTTTAGTCTTTCAAAATACTTTTTAAAAGTTTAACCAGTGGCTATTTTACAGTACACTTCTAATTAAGAATACTATTATGATACAGGGCCTGTAGCTCTTTTAATTTTTCATGTCCAGTTAAAAAATTCCATTGAAAACTGTTGGTGTCCCTGCACAGGCTTAAGACCAGAACATGCTTCAATGGAATTATATAAAAGACTAACAGTGGAAAGTAAAAGTAAGAAGTCATTCAGTTATTTGGATAGCAGTCACCTGTTTTCAAGCTAAAAGCTTGGAGAAATTCCAAGTACACAAGGATAAATCATTAGTCAGGAAAGAAATCCTCTCTTCCCTCCTAAAATGGAAGCTTCATACCCCTGTACCCACACTTTTGTATGTGAAGAAGCATATGAGCAGTTCGCAGGGACTAGCAGCTATCATTTGCTGGGAAGTGGAACTAATTTTTCAACAGCAAACCACTTGGAAAGTAATAAAAATACCACAGATATTTAATATGCAGTACTGTCCTTTCTGCAGTCCCTCTTTTCACAAACACATCATGCTCCAAAAAAAAAAAATATCAAAATTAGCAATTCACAATATTTTGCAAATATTATCTTTCTTGGCACCTAGAGTAAAACGCCTGCACAATAGTATTTAAGCATAGAACACAATCATAAATAACAAGGCATCTCATTATTTCACTGCACAGGGTAAGAGACAGAGATTACAGTTAGAAGGGAAGAAATAACAAAAAGTTAAAGAAAGAGAGAGTGAGAGAAAGAACAGGATTTTTTTGGCATTGCAGATAAAAGAGAAAAAACCAGAAAAAAATGCAAATCCTATCCCCAAATATTTTCAGCCAAAATCCTGAGTCATGGCAGTTCCTAACTCTTTTGAAAGAGTAGAGGCATTTAAAAATGCTTATCCAGAAGAATGTATAGCTATTAAAAGGTGCCTGATGTAATTTCAGTTTGCTGAAGGATTGTGCTAGCTTTCAGACCCCAACTCAGCTTTGTATGTTTGAGAATTCAGCTTGTGATGCCACATACATACAAATGCATTTTATGCAAGCAATGAAAATGACAACTGAGACATTTTCTGCAAAATATCTGTGGAGCCATCCATGTCTCCACCTACTCCAAGATGGTGTAGGACCTTTCAATTAAAGGTTCAGTTTTAGAGATTAATTAAAATTATGAAGAACTTAAGGATATTCTAGTATTTTATTTGAGATTGTGTGAAACTGTAAGTTTTCATAACAGCGAAATATGGCCATTATTGAACTGAAAAGAAAACGTCTTTGCAGAGATTCACACTGGTTTAGATTACCTTAATTGAATGTGTCCTCCTTTTTTTCACATTTACAAAAACCTCCCACTATCTTTAGAAAGAATTTCTGACACTGACTTCTAACAATTTTAAGTTACATAATTTCATTCAGGAGACTGTTCCATAGTTGTAAGTCACTGTTGTGGAAGTAAAAAATCAACATTTGAAATGGAAAATGTGTTTTGATTTATTTTTATTTCTCAGTGGGAGCATGGTTCAGTTTACATTGTTTTACATCATTACCTTCCATTTGATTCAGTCAGTGTAGGTAACAAAAGTGCAAGGAAATGATTAAAAGTCAGTATTAACTACCAAAAACATGAAACTGACAAAAGCAGTAGCACTCGCCTGCATGAAGACAGTGAGATGTAAAAAGACAGCAGAGCAATGCCCCCTCCCTCCCCCTGCTTCCTTTCTCAGCCATTTTCCTCCTTTAAACCAAGCCAAAACTTGTTAACTGAAGGGGAAGCACAGAGTCACCAAGAACAAGGACCAGCTGAGGATGTACCTAAGTCATTCCAATTTTCAGAAAGCCACTAAGGTCAATATTAGCGACAGATCGTCTCTCGTGTCTTTTTTCTTATCTTCAGGTGGGGTTACTAAAATGAAGCACAGGATTCTTATGTTACTGTTTTTATTTCTAGAGGGTAGGTGCCTGTTTCCTCTGTAACACTCCTATGTACTATGGTTTGACTATGTAACAGAGATATTCACAGCAGCTGGTATAATGAGAGTTTAAGTGAATGAGAGTGCATGATTCCACAGACCTAAAATAGGGTAGATTGCTATAGAAAATTCTTAGTTAATCTAGGTTCACTACACTCCAACAGATTTTGCAGCTCATTTTAGTTTGCAAAGAATGAGGTAGAAGGAAGAGGTGATCAAGGCCAGATGATTATCAAAGAAGGTAGCTTAAAACTACATTGGTTTTATTTGAATAGATACAAACAAATTAGTATTGTATAATGTAGATATGCCTTGATCTGTATGAGTAACTCCAGCTGGCTTCAGTTGGCAGAGATTCTTCTCCCGATAAATGATATATTAAAAAGCCAATCCTTTAACTACAAACTAAATTGCAGACTACAGGCTCCCTGGGTAAGAAAAATCTCTGATTTGATGCAAAAACCGTTCTTCTGAAATTCACTTATTTAAAAAATTCAAGACTCTCCCACTTGCCTAGTCTTCAGTCTGTGATCAAAAGAAAATTACTGCACCTATGTAGCTATAGCCAAACTTTCATGATTCTGAACAGGTCAAATCTGTGGCTGTTGAGCACTCTGAACTCTACTTAATAATTCTGCTCATGGCCTGCTGTGGAACATAACTACTGAGTCACTACTGATCAATTCCAGAAATCCACCTTACATGCTTTCTTCTTTAATGTGCAGAAGTATCAAATGAAAACACATGCAATTTTGTCATGATGTAGCCTGTTGGTGAAGCACAAGATTACTGTGAGGGTCTCTTCTCATCTTGTAGGGCACACTTACTCTCTCAGTTGGGCCTGATTAATGTAAAATTAATTAAAGCCACTTTCAAACCAAAGAGGAATGATCAAAACAGTAGAAATGAGTTTCTAACAATATGGAGTAAAATGGCTCTCTGGCCATTACGGCTGAATCTGATTGTGTATTATAGCTTAATCATTAATTTTGTCCCTGATTGTTCTGATGCAGCAGGAAGAATACATGCACCCGAGTTTCTTCACTGAAAGACTGAAAGAATATTTCCTATCTCCACTGCAGGCTTGAGTGCCTGGACACAAGGACGTACTTCACCAGAAAAAAGATCAATGAATTTGTAACTGGATTTATGTATTCCTGTGACTAAGTTGCTGTGCAAAAGGTACAAAAAAGGAAGAGAAAGAAGAAAATGGGTAATGCAAGTAAGCGTGATGCAGAGTGATAGCAATTAAACTTCTGAAAATCCGAACAGAAAGTTGAAAATACAATATACTTCGATCAAAATATAGCTTCTGGGATACACTACTCATTACTTGCTTTGTGAAAGACAAGTGAAAATGATGATAGTTATATTTGAGAGGGTAAACTGCATCATAGACTTGTCAATGTCAGTGTTTCTAAAGACGAAGACCTTCCTTTTTATTTCTGCTACTGGATTTTTCCTGTTGCTACAGTATGGTCCTGAATTATTTATTCATGAGAAGTGTATTTTGAGATGACATTGAATATTAACAGCATTACTTCTGCATAGGCACAGTAATAATATATATATATATATATATAT